>CM062506.1:43195379-43207879 GCA_031479575.1 Coregonus ussuriensis | reverse complement strand
AAAGACTGCCGGTCTGGACAGGACCAGAAAAAGACATTGTTGGTCTGTGCTTACTGGAGTGGAGCCTGCAGTGTGTGTTATGGGGTTTTGGTGTGTGTTGTCATGTGATTATTAATTGTTGATTGTTTGTGCCTTTCTTCCCATGGCCACCGGGAACAGAGGACTCACCTGACTTGAAGAACTCACTGCCACCTTTACAGGTTCCAACTATAGCCTAACCATGTTGTCCCACCCAGACTCTCTCCTGCTTAGTGAGTTAGCTAGTTCCCTGTGCTACAGCAGCCCTGTGACGTAGCTAGCTAGGGCAGCCCTGTGACGTAGCTAGCTAGGGCAGCCCTGTGACGTAGCTAGCTAGGGCAGCCCTGTGACGTAGCTAGCTAGGGCAGCCCTGTGACGTAGCTAGCTAGGGCAGCCCTGTGACGTAGCTAGCTAGGGCAGCCCTGTGACATAGCTAGCTAGGCCAGCCCTGTGACGTAGCTAGCTAGGGCAGCCCTGTGACGTAGCTAGCTAGGGCAGCCCTGTGACGTAGCTAGCTAGGGCAGCCCTGTGACGTAGCTAGCTAGGGCAATCTCAATGCTTTACAGAAGCTTCCATTCCTACGTCCCATAGTTCTCTTCTCTCTCCTGGTGGCTTTGATGTGTACAAGTGCTTAGCTATAGCTGGGTCCTGGCTCTAGGCTGGGTCCTGGCTCTAGGCTGGGTCCTGGCGCTAGGCTGGGTCCTGGCTTTAGGCCGGGACCTGGCTCTAGGCTGGGTCCTGGCTCTAGGCTGGGTCCTGGCTCTAGACTGGGTCCTGGCTCTCCTGGCTATAGGCTGGGTCCTGGCTCTAGACTGGGTCCTGGCTCTAGGCTGGGTCCTGGCTCTAGACTGGGTCCTGGCTCTAGACTGGGTCCTGGCGCTAGGCTGGGTCCTGGCTCTAGGCTGGGTCCTGGCTCTAGACTGGGTCCTCGCTCTAGACTGGGTCCTCGCTCTAGACTGGGTCCTGGCTCTCCTGGCTCTAGGCTGGGTCCTCGCTCTAGACTGGGTCCTGGCTCTCCTGGCTCTAGACTGGGTCCTGGCTCTAGACTGGGTCCTGGCTCTCCTAGCTCTAGGCTGGGTCCTGGCTCTAGACTGGGTCCTGGCTCTCCTGGCTCTAGACTGGGTCCTGGCTCTAGACTGGGTCCTGGCTCTAGACTGGGTCCTGGCTCTCCTGGCTCTAGGCTGGGTCCTGGCTCTAGACTGGGTCCTGGCTCTAGACTGGGTCCTGGCTTTAGGCTGGGTCCTGGCTCTAGGCTGGGTCCTGGCTTTAGGCCGGGACCTGGCTCTAGGCTGGGTCCTGGCTCTAGGCTGGGTCCTGGCTCTAGGCTGGGTCCTGGCTCTAGACTGGGTCTCTGTGAGGGGAAACTAAAGCTTGGCACCAGAACCAGCTCTGCCCAGCACAGCGAGGAGGTTAGGTCTGACTGCTCTATTCTGAAAGAACAGAAGGACTTGTTTGGCTTATGATAAACATGGGAAAATTTTGTAACACTTTATTAAGAACCCACAAGAATAGGGGATCTTCCTGTTATCTGAGCAATCAAGTGTGCGTGGGCGTGCGAGACAGCTGAGGGTAAAATCTTTGCGTCCTCTGATAAGAATGTTACAACAACAGGAAGAGGGGTCTTGAGTCACACACACACCACACACACACCACACACACACACACACACACACACACACACACACACACACACACACACACACACACACACACACACACACACACACACACACAGACAGCTCTTGAGCAGGAAGCACCAGTGACTCGGTCAATAAAAAAGTGGTCAGATGACGCAGATGCTAAGCTACAGGACTGTTTTGCTAGCACAGACTGGAATATGTTCCGGGATTCTTCCGATGGCATTGAGGAGTACATCACATCAGTCACTGGCTTCATCAATAAGTGCATCGATGACGTTGTCCCCACAGTGACTGTACGTACATACCCCAACCAGAAGCCATGGATTACAGGCAACATCCACACTGAGCTAAAGGGTAGAGCTGCCACTTTCAAGGAGTGGGACTCTAACCCGGAAGCTTAAAATATATCCCGCTATGCCCTCCGACGAACCATCAAACAGGCAAAGCATCAATACAGTGAGTCGTACTACACTGGGTCCGATGCTCGTCGGATGTGGCAGGGTTTGCAAACTATTACAGACTACAAAGGGAAGCACAGCCGCGAGCTGCCCAGTGACACAAGCCTACCAGACCAGCTAAACCACTTCTATGCTCACTTCAAGGCAAGTAACACTGAAACATGCATGAGAGCATCAGCTGTTCTGGATGGCTGTGTGATCACGCTCTCCGTAGCTGATGTGAGTAAGACCTTTAAACAGGTCAACATTCACAAGGCCGCAGGGCCAGACGGATTACCAGGACGTGTACTCCGAGCATGTGCTGACCAACTTGCAAGTGTCTTCACTGACATTTTCAACCTCTCCCTGACTGAGTCTGTAATACCAACATGTTTCAAGCAGACCACCATAGTCCCTGTGCCCAAGAACACTAAGATAACCTGCCTAAATGACTACCGACCCGTAGCACTCACGTCTGTAGCCATGAAGTGCTTTGAAAGGCTGGTCATGGCTCACATCAACACCATTATCCCAGAAACCCTAGACTCACTCCAATTTGCATACCGCCCCAACAGATCCACAGATAATGGAGCTTTAGTAAATCAGGATCTGAACACTACAGGAATATGAGGTCCGAATTAGAGGAGAAGGCTGAAGTGGAAAAGGGAGATTACTACCCCTGCCAAAATATGTCCACCTCTGCGTCACAATGGGATTCGATTAGCTATTAGCGTCCGTTGCTATATCAACGGTATAATTACCTAATTGGTTGAATTTTGGACATCATTACATATAAAACCGTGTGATTTCCGCGACAATTATGCTCATGAAAAAATGAGTTTTGTTTAGCTAGTAAGATAAATACATTACTTCAATCTACTTTTGACTAGATTGTTAACATTTCAACAACATTAAAATCCATGTCTTAAGTTTCTACAATTCGAAATAGTAAAGACGACGTGAAAACTGCACATGACCTTACCTTTCTGATCAGAAGAGAGCTAAACTGCACATTACATTTACATTTTTAGTCATTTAGCAGACGCTCTTATCCAGAGCGACTTACAGTTAGTGAGTGCATACATTTTCATACTGGTCCCCCGTGGGAATCGAACCAACAACCCTGGCGTTGCAAGTGCCATGCTCTACCAACTGAGCTACACGGGACATTACCTTACCTTTCAGGTCAGAAGAGATCTAATTTACACATCAAATCACATTTTATTTGCCACATGCGCCGAATACAACAGGTGCAGACATTACAGTGAAATGCTTACTTACAGCCCTTAACCAACAACGCGTTTATTTTTTTATAAAAAAGTAAAATAAAACAACAACAAAAAAGTGTTGAGAAAGAAAGAGCAGAAGTAAAATAAAATAACAGTAGGGAGGCTATATATACAGGGGGGTACCGGTGCAGAGTCAATGTGCGGGGGCACCGGCTAGTTGAGGTAGTTGAGGTAATATTTACATGTGGGTAGAGTTAAAGTGACTATGCATAAATACTTAACAGAGTAGCAGCAGCGTGGTCCTCTGTAGCTCAATTGGTAGAGCATGGCGCTTGTATCGCCAGGGTAGTGGGTTCGATCCCCGGGTCCACCCATGCGTAAAAATGTATGCACACATGACTGTATGTCGATGTGGATAAAAGCGTCTGCTAAATGGCATATTATTATTATTATTATTATTATTATTATATTATTATATTTATATTATATATTATATTTGGTGGGGGTGCAAATAGTCCGGGTAGCCATGACTAGCTGTTCAGGAGTCTTATGGCTTGGGGGTAGAAGCTGTTAAGAATCCTCTTGGACCTAGACTTGGTGCTCCGGTACCGCTTGCCGTGCGGTAGCAGAGAGAACAGTCTATGACTAGGGTGGCTGGAGTCTTTGACAATTTTGAGGGCCTTCCTCTGACACTGCCTGGTATAAAGGTCCTGGATGGCAGGAAGCTTGGCCCCAGTGATGTACTGGGCCGGACGCACTACCCTCTGTAGTGCCTTGCGGTCGGAGGCCGAGCAGTTGCCATACCAGGTGGTGATGCAACCAGTCAGGATGCTCTCGATGGTGCAGCTGTAGAACTTTTTGAGGATCTGAGGAACCCCATGCCAAATCTTTTCAGTCTCCTGAGGGGGAATAGGCTTTGTCGTGCCCTCTTCACGACTGTCTTGGTGTGTTTGGACCATGATAGTTCGTTGGGGATGTGGACACCAAGGAACTTGAAGCTCTCAACCTGTTCCACTACAGCCCCGTCGATGAGAATGGGGGTGTGCTCAGTCCTCTTTTTTTTCCCTGTAGTCCACAATCATCTCCTTTTTCTTGGTCACGTTGAGGGAGAGGTTGTTGTCCTGGCACCACACGGCCAGGTCTCTGACCTCCTCCCTATAGGCTGTCTCATCGTTGTCGGTGATCTAGCCTACCATTGTTGTGTCGTCGGCAAACGTAATGATGGTGTTGGAGTCATGCCTGGCCATGCAGTCATGGGTGAACAGGAAGAACAGGAGGGGAATGAGAACGCACCCCTGAGGGGCCCCCGTGTTGAGGATCAGCGTGGCAGATGTGTTGTTACCTACCCTTACCACCTGGGGGCGGCCCGTCAGGAAGTCCAGGATCCAGTTGCAGAGGGAGGTGTTTAGTCCCAGGATCCTTAGCTTAGTGATGAGCTTTGAGGGCACTATGGTGTTGAACGCTGAGCTGTAGTCAATGAATAGCATTCTCACGTTGGTGTTCCTCTTGTCCAGGTGGGAAAGGGCAGTGTGGAGTGCAATAGAGATTGCATCATCTGTGGATCTGTTGGGGCGGTATGCAAATTGGAGTGGGTCTAGGGTTTCTGGGATAATGCTGTTGATGTGAGCCATGACCAGCATTTCAAAGCACTTCATGGCTACAGACGTCAGTGCTACGGGTCGGTAGTCATTTAGGCAGGTTATCTTAGTGTCCTTGGGCACGGGGACTATGGTGGTCTGCTTGAAACATGTTGGTATTACAGACTCAGTCAGGGACATGTTGAAAATGTCGGTGAAGACACTTGCCAGTTGGTCAGCACATTCTCGCAGTACACGTCTTGGTAATCCGTCTGGCCCTGCGGCCTTGTGAATGTTGACCCTCTTAAAAGTCTTACTCACATCGGCTACAGAGAGCAGGATCACATAGTCATCCAGAACAGCTGGTGCTCTCATGCATGCTTCAGTGTTGCTTGCCTCGAAGCGAGCGTAGAAGTGATTTAGCTCGTCTGGTAGGCTTGTGTCACTGGGCAGCTCGCGGCTGTGCTTCCCTTTGTAGACTGTAATAGTTTTCAAGCCCTGCCACATTACCTTACCTTTCAGATCAGAGGAGGTCTAAACTGCACATTACCTTTCAGATCGCAGAGTGAGCTCCTATGCAGCTATTATCACTTAATTCATGTGCAAATCAATTCATACAGCCATTTTCACGTCTTGCCGTAGATTTTCAAGCTGATTTAAGTCAAAACTGTAACTAGGCCACTCTGGAACATTCCATGTCGTCTTGGTAACCAGCTCCAGTGTATATTTGGCCTTGTGTTTTAGGTTATTGTCCTGCTGAAAGGGGAATTCATCTCCCAGTGTCTGGTGGAAAGCAGACTGAACCAGGTTTTCCTCTGGGATTTTGCTTCGCTCTATTCTGTTTATTTTTAACCCCCCCCAAAAAACTCCCCAGTCCTTGCTGATGACAAGCATACCCATAACATGATGCAGCCACCACCATGCTTGAAAATATGAAGAGTGGTACTCAGTGATGTATAGTGTTGAATTTGCCCCAAACATAACACTTTGTATTCAGGACATAACGTTACTTTCTTTCCACATTTTTGGCAGTTTTACTTTAGTGCCTTGTTGCAAACAGGATGCATGTTTTAGAATATTTATATTCTGTACAGGCTTCCTTCTTACCACTCTCTCATTTAGGTCAGTATTTTGGAGTAACTACAATGTTGTTGATCCATCCTCAGTTTTCTCCTATCACAGCCATTAAACTTTGTAACTGTTTTAAAGTTACCATTGGCCTCATGGTGAAATCCCTGACCAGTTGCCTTCCTTTCTGGAAAACTTAGGAAGGATGCCTGTATCTTTGTAGTGACTGGGTGTATTGATACATCATCCAAAGTGTAATTAATAACTTTACCATGCTCAAAGGGATATTCAATGTCTGCTTTTTAATGTTTTACCCATCTACCAATAGGTGCCCTTTGCGAGGCATTGGAAAACCTCCCTGGTATTTGTGTTTGAATCTGTGTTTGAAATTCACTGTTCGACTGAGGGACCTTACAGATAATTGTATGTAATGTGTGGGGTACAGAGATGAGGTAGTCATTCAAAAATCATGTTAAACTCTATTATTGCACACAGTGACTCCATGCAATGTATTATGTGACTTGTTAAGCACATCTTTACTCCTGAACTTATTTAGGCTTGCCATAACAGAGGGGTTGAATACTTATTGACTCAAGACATTTCAGCTTTTCATTTTTAAATAATTTGTAAAAATTACTAAAAACATAATTCCACTTTGACATTATGGGGTAATGTGTTTGGCCAGTGACCAACAATCAATAATTAACCATTTGAAATTCAGGCAGGGGTGTGAATGTCGAGGGGTGTGAATGTCGAGGGGTGTGAATGTCGAGGGGTGTGAATGTCGAGGGGTGCGAATGTCGAGGGGTCCGAATGTCGAGGGGTCCGAATGTCGAGGGGTGCGAATGTCGAGGGGTGCGAATGTCGAGGGGTGCGAATGTCGAGGGGTGCGAATACTTCCTGAAGGCAGTACTACAGGACACATCAAACTGTTTAATAATATTGAACTCACCAAAATCAAAAAGGGATTTACAAAAATGTACTAATTAAATACCCTGTGAAAACGAACCTGCCAATATTTAAGATTGAAAAATGAAAATGTTGCTCTTTTGTGGAACAGGTGTGTCATGAACTTGTTTATTTTATTTAAAGACGGACTCCAGTGATTTTTGAAGTTTTCCTGTTAAAAAGCGATATCCCAAGTACAAATACACTAAAGTGCAAAAAAAATACTTTTGAACTAAAGTGTTTAAAAAAAAGTTGTATTTCTGTGTATTCTCCACCACACCTGGAAGGCGTTATGTAATCGGCCATAACCCCACCCTTCATGTAAGTTAGAATGGCCTCTACTAAAAGGAAGAGGATCCCATCAGCTTTCTATAGGCTAAATCCATTTTAATTCCAGGTTGTAAGGCAACAAAATAGGAAAAATGCCAAGGGGGTGGGGGGGGGGGTGAATTCCTTCGCAAGCCTCTGTAGGTGGACCTGCTTCTTTGTTAACCGCTCAACACAGATTAGCCGCATGTGCTCACTTTCTCAAATCGTTTGGAGAATATATCCTTTCTATTTCATTCAGTTTTGTTCAATTGTATTCTTCATACTATAAAATAATATAAAATAATGCCACGGAATTCTAAGCTAATCTTGTCTGCTAAATGAACTAGTGTAGCCCACAGCCATATGGCATAGCCAGATCAGGACCTAACATAAGGACAACTCAGAGGATGCTATTATGTTCTTCTGAAATAGACTACATTTTCTTCATGTCATGTTTCTTTAGACCGGTCTAAAATAAATAATGTATTTATTGTGAAGGTGTAGGCTATATTACATGGATTTATTAGACTTTTTAAAATGTAGATGTTCCAAAGGTCTGCATTAGTAGCTTGTAGGCTATTTGTGGAAGCCAGGAGATGCTAAATGTGTTCATGTTAATTAACGGTCAATTACATTTTACATTTTAGTCATTTAGCAGACGCTCTTATCCAGAGCGACTTACAGTTTTAGTGAGTGCATACATTTTTCATAATTACCGTGAGACCAACACTGGAACAGTGTCATGTATTTGGAGACCACAGGAGAGGTCTGAGGTCAAACTGATCCAGTGCGAACCCCTGTGCCTGTGGTCCGAAATCAAAACAAGTGTATTCAAGTCGAACAGCAGGTGAAGTTTGACTTCAGGTACTCTACCTACGTACCGCTGTAGCTGTCGTCATTTCAGAAAATGCAGCTATAATTACATTGTTTTTCCTATACCTGGTAATTTCACACTAATCATGTCTGTATTGAATTAACAGAATGCCAAGCTGTGCAAGAGACGGTTTCTGTTTCTTGGGAGACTGATGATGCTGTTGATGATGCTGCATTCACTTGCCCCACAACAACAACTGCATCAACGCCACTAAAAAGGCCACACGTAGACTAATCCTTCTACTCTAACGTTAGTGAAGGATCGGATTGTACTTTCCGTATGGATGAAACCATCAGACGCTGAGGACGGACAGGAAAGGTAGGCTAGGCTGTTGTAATGATTAATATGTTTGCCTTGGTCTAAATGTTTCGCCATTGTTTTGGATATTTAGCCAGCTAGCTTCCTAAGCGAGCTAATGTTATACAGCAGAACGCAGTCTTTAAGCTGGTTAAACCTGGGCTTGCTGTAGTTGCCTTTTGCTTGTTAAACAAAGCATGATAATGGGAGAATTCCTGCATCGTTTTCAACCATCCTTCAGTGACAATACAAAAAGAACATTGCCTGGCAAATGGGCTAGCTAGCTATACACACAACGACCTGCCAAGGGTTTGTCTGGCATGTACTAGCTACGAGACGTATGGTCAAATGATGACGCTAACTAACCCCATTTATCTGTGGTACCATGATGTGTACTAGACCTGCACCTAGCTAGGCTTTATGACAGATTGAACAAGGGTTAGTTCTAAAACATTTGGCTTTAAGTTGCTATTTCCTTTTGTTTCAGGTCATCCCAACCCCTTTGCACTTGGCTAAGTACATCGTGGTGGATCAGTCTACATTTAATTGATTTCTGATGGCCTGCCTTTCTCCAGTTCCTCTTAACGATGCAGACTATCTGTGCATCAACAGACTACGATCATCTCAGCAAACTGCTAAATCCCACCATCTATTGGCAGTGGAAGATTGGCTTCAGAGCTTCTGTGACACTGGGGGGGAGGTTGGCCACCAGGTAGGCTCCCACATGTACCACAGTACCATATATCACAAGGTCTTTATGATTTGCCCTTGTAGAGTGAACAGAGTGTGCTGTCTCACACCTATAGGTCACTGTGCAAAATACGGACGCTTATAAGTCAATGTGCCTTACAACTAACAAAGTACTGGATCTCTAATTGTTATAGATAGGCTATAGATAGGTTATAGATAGGTTATAGATAGGCTATAGATAGGTTATAGATAGGCTATAGATAGGCTATAGATAGGCTATAGATAGGCTATAGATAGGCTATAGATAGGCTATAGATAGGTAATAGATAGGCTATAGAGAGGTTATAGAGAGGTTATAGATAGGTTCATAACCTTTTCCCCTTTTAGAGCAATGAAATTGGCAACAGCATCCTCACGGAGAAGGAAGGACTGATCAGAAGTGTTTCCTGAACATCATCTTCATCATCAGGTAACAATAACTTAACAGGTAACATTAGGTGGACCATTGTTATTTTCATGTTGATGATTTTATAACAAAGTAGGCCATTTTATGTTTTGTCCCTTATTGTAAAGTTGTTTCATATGTCCCTGTGACACTCTAATGCAGATATTTTGTTTTGTCTCACTAAAAAGATTGATGCCCTCGCAAAACGTTGAGACTGGGAGGGAGTGAATGACTGGAGAACAAGAGTCATCCACCACATCTGTTGGGCTTCATCAACCTCCGTGTGGTGAGGGAACCGTGGCGAAGTACACATCAGCTGCAAATCACATACAACACATCTACAGCCATCTACCCAAACTGTCTCCACGGAGCCCTTGAGGGACATGACAATGCCATCTACCCAAACTGTCTCCACGGAGCCCTTGAGGGACATGACAATGCCATCTACCCAAACTGTCTCCACGGAGCCCTTGAGGGACAAACATGGCTAAAACCAAGTATGTAAAGGACATTCAGAAAGTATTCAGACCCCTTGATATTTTCCATATTTTGTTACGTTACAGCCTTATTCTTTTTCTAATCTACACACAATACCCCTTAATGACAAAGCAAAAACAGGTTTTTAGACATTTTGGTCATTTATAAAAAGAAAAACTCACATTTACGTAAGTATTCACACAGTACTTTGTTGAAGCACCTTTGGCAGTGATTACAGCCTCAAAACTTATTGGGTTTGACGCTACAAGCTTGGCACACCTGTATTTGGGGAGTTTCTCCCATTCTTCTCTGCAGATCCTCTCAAGCTCTGTCAGGTTGGATGGGGAGCGTAGCTGCACAGCTATTTTCAGGTCTCTCCAGAGATGTTCAATCGGGTTCAAGTCCGGGCTCTGACTGGGCCACTCAAGGACATTCAGAGGTTTGTCCCGAAGCCACTCCTGCGTTGTCTTGGCTGTGTACTTAGGCTTCCTGTTGGAAGGTGAACCTTCGCCCCAGTCTGAGGTCCTGAGCGCTCTGGAGCAGGTTTTCATCAAGGATCTCTCTGTACTTTGCTCCGTTCATCTTTGCCTCGATCCTGACTAGTCTCCCAGTCCCTGCCGCTGAAAAACATCCCCACAGCAAGATGCTGCCACCACCATGCTTCACCGTAGGGATGGTGCCAGGTTTCCTCCAGACGTGATACTTGACCTTCAGGCCAAAGAGTTCAGTCTTGGTTTCATCAGACCAGAGAATCTTGTTTCTCATGGTTTGAGAGTCTTTAGGTGCCTTTTGGCAAACTCCAAGTGGGCTGTCATGTACCTTTTTAATGAGGAGTGGCTTCCGTCTGGCCACTCTAGCATAAAGGCCTGATTGGTGGAGTGCTGCAGAGATGGTTGTACTTCTGGAAGGTTCTCCCATCTCCACAGAGGAACTCTAGAGCTCTGTCAGAGTGATCATCGGGTTCCTGGTCACCTCCCTGACCAAGGCCCTTCTCCCCCGATTGTTCAGTTTGGCCGGGTGTCCAGCTCTTGATATAGCATGGCGTTTGCAACGCCAGGGTTGTGGGTTCGATTCCCACAGGGGTATGAAAAAAGTAATGTATGCACTAACTGTAAGTCGCTCTGGATAAGAGTGTCTGCTAAATGACTAAAATGTAAATGTAATTTTGTTTTCTAAAAACCTGTTTTTGCTATGTCATTAAGGGGTATTGTGTGTAGATTGATGAGGAAAATGTTTTATTTAATCAATTTTAGAGTAAGGCTGCAACGTAACAAAATGTTGAAAAAGTCAAGGGGTCTGAATACTTTCCGAATTGCACTGTATATCTCAAGTTTGCCTATCTATCAAGCTGTTTGTTTTCTATAGTGGAATTTCAACCTTACAGATCTCCATTTTGCTCAACAGGCACCAAGGCTGGGGAAAAACTGTCTGGCATCATCCTGAACACACTAGAGGTCTTCACGGGTCCAACAGACCCGTTCTAAGATCCGACCCGGGATGCAAGCGGGTCTGGGTCCTAAATTCTGACTTTTGTCTCGGATCTGGGTCGGGTCTGATGTAATTGCCACGGGTCTCGTGTAATAAAAATGGATTTACCAACTGGACCCTATTGGATATTTTTCTCTCTTAATTGCCTGTTTGTGTGATGAGACCTGAGTCTGCTTGTTATCTGTGTCAGACAACTCAGTAAAACATATAGCTGAGGAGAGCGGGTAGCCTTGGCTACTGTTGGTTGTGAAGATGTCAAACAAAAGTTAGAGGAGAGCGAGTGTAGTGAAAAGAAGCCGACTATGGGGGATGTCCTCTGGGACTAGAGGTTAATAACAAGGGGGATGTCCTCTGGGACATGTTTTAATATTATAGTGGACTAAGATGAGAAGAGGCGTGGCCAAATGGAATGTGTGCAACTCGCTATTCAGGTTTGATGCAATTTTCTACCTTTCATTGATTTATTTTCGTATTTATTATCAATTGTTTAGTCATTAATAATTAGTATTATTATAGGCCTTATTGTAAAATAAATAGCATTAGCCTATTGCTGCCATCTGTAAGGTAGGTTTACAGTAGGCCAGCATGTTGGTAATAGCTGAAATATAAGCATGTTCAAAACCTTTTTGAAGGTTTCATTCTGTTGAGACATTTTCTTTGGCCAAATTAAGATCCAGCTGTAATGTTTGATGCAATATAATAGAATAACCAGCAGACCTACTATGCTACTCAGAAAAAAACATGGAAAGGAAAACAACCAAAGAGGGCAAGATGCAAAACATAATGTAATGCCACAATATAATAACCCGCTGGTATTTTCCATATAAACAATGACTTGACTTTCTTTTGATACCTAAACAAAGCATCTTCTGTGAAGGTTTGGTGTGTTACCGTTCCCCCTATCATTAGGCTACTGAATGTCCCTCTGTCATTAGGCTACTGAATGTCCCTCTGTCATTAGGCTACTGAATGTCCCTCTGTCATTAGGCTACTGAATGTCCCC
>CM062506.1:43192738-43194879 GCA_031479575.1 Coregonus ussuriensis | reverse complement strand
AAAAATATGGAAATGTCTGCTCTACCCAAAATTAAAACCAAATAATTGCAGCAAAAAAGGAAAGTGGAAGGAGGAACTTGTCTGTTGGCCCTGCATTAAAAAACATAATTGGTTAAAGAAATAAAAAAAAGTATACCAGTTTCATTTAAGGACCAAAGGATTGACAGCCGTCCCATATAGCAAAATAGTTTGGAAGAGATTTTTGACGTACCGATCCCATGGCATAGTGTTTATGAACTGTTACGCAAAACGACGCCGGATTCAAAACTTATAATTTTTCAATTTAAATTATTATACAAAATTCTTGCTACCAATAGAATGTTATTTATATGGGGGATACAACCTTCCCAGCTCTGCAGATTTGGCTGCGAAGAGACAGAATCATTAGATAATTTGTTTTGGTTCTGTCCATTTGTAGCTTGTTTTTGGTCACAGGTCCAGGAATGACTAAAGGATTGCAATATTTACCTGGAGCTAACCCTGCAGATAGCACTACTGGGTGATCTGAAAAGTCATAGTCAATCAATCAATAATATAATAATACTTTTAGCAAAAATGTTTATTTTCAATTCACAATCTGTAGAAACAATGAGAATAGAAGGGTTCAAATCTTTTGTGAAACATCAAAGTACAGTTGAAAAATATATGGCAAATAGAAATCCAATATGGATGGTGTTAAGAGATAGATGGGAGGTGTTGAATGGAGCTGAAGGATGGGACTAATAACAACAACTAATAACAACAAGATAACTAATGTAAAGCATACTGTGTCCATAATAAGTATATAGGTTATAGGTTGAGAGCTTTTGTGGAAGAGCACAGTTAGAAAGATATGGCATATAGAAGCAAACTGGATGGACATCATGAAAATGATCGGAGGAAGTTCAGGAGTAAAAACAAACAAGATTCTCTGGTCTGATGAAACCACGATTGAACTCTTTGGCCTGAATGCCAAGTGTCACGTCTGGAGGAAACCTGGCACCATCCCTACGGTGAAGCATGGTGGTGGCAGCATCATGGTGGTGGCAGCATCATGGGGGTGGCAGCATCATGGGGGTGGCAGCATCATGGGGGTGGCAGCATCATGGGGGTGGCAGCATCATGGGGGTGGCAGCATCATGGGGGTGGCAGCATCATGGGGGTGGCAGCATCATGGGGGTGGCAGCATCATGGTGGTGGCAGCATCATGGTGGTGGCAGCATCATGGGGTGTGGCAGCATCATGGGGGTGGCAGCATCGTGGTGGTGGCAGCATCATGGGGGTGGCAGCATCATGTTGTGGGGAGAAACTCCCCAAATACAGCTGTGCCAAGCTTGTAGCGTCATACCCAAGAAGACTCAAGGCTGTAATCACTGCCAAAGGTGCTTCAACAAAGTACTGAGTCAAGGGTCTGAATACTTAATACTGTAAATGTGATATTTCCGTTTTTTATTGTTTATACATTTGTGCAAATCTGTTTTTGCTTTGTCATTATGGGGTATTGTGTGTAGATTGATGAGGGAGAACAAATATGTAATCCATTTTAGCATAAGGCTGTAATTTAACATAATGTGGAAAAAGTCAAGGGGTCTGAATACTTTCCGAATGCTCTGTATAATTTTGCCCCAGAGGTCTAAGATGCCAGAAGAGGTGATTGGGTTCTCTGAGGGCCTGTGTGTCCCTTTAACATATCTAAACAGTATGCCTTCTCTCGCTCCCCAGGTCCAGAGGTCCAAGATGACGGAAGAGGTGATAGTCATCGCCAAGTTTGACTACCTGGCTCAGCAGGACCAGGAGTTGGACATTAAGAAGAACGAGCGGCTGTGGTTGTTGGACGACAGTAAGTCCTGGTGGAGGGTCCGCAACGCCACCAACAAGACCGGCTTCGTGCCCTCCAACTACGTCGAGAGGAAGAACAGCGCCAGGAAGGCATCCATCGTCAAGAACCTCAAAGACACACTAGGTCAGAAACTGTCCTCACCCTGACCTTAGACACACTAGGTCAGAAACTGTCCTCACCCTGACCTCAGACACACTAGGTCAGAAACTGTCCTCACCCTGACCTCAGACACACTAGGTCAGAAACTGTCCTCACCCTGACCTCAGACACACTAGGTCAGAAACTGTCCTCACCCTGACCTCAGACACACTAGGTCAGAAAC
>CM062506.1:43162738-43187738 GCA_031479575.1 Coregonus ussuriensis | reverse complement strand
TTGCGTCCTCTGATAAGAATGTTACAACAACAGGAAGAGGGGTCTTGAGTCACACACACACCACACACACACCACACACACACACACACACACACACACACACACACACACACACACACACACACACACACACACAGACAGCTCTTGAGCAGGAAGCACCAGTGACTCGGTCAATAAAAAAGTGGTCAGATGACGCAGATGCTAAGCTACAGGACTGTTTTGCTAGCACAGACTGGAATATGTTCCGGGATTCTTCCGATGGCATTGAGGAGTACATCACATCAGTCACTGGCTTCATCAATAAGTGCATCGATGACGTTGTCCCCACAGTGACTGTACGTACATACCCCAACCAGAAGCCATGGATTACAGGCAACATCCGCACTGAGCTAAAGGGTAGAGCTGCCACTTTCAAGGAGTGGGACTCTAACCCGGAAGCTTAAAATATATCCCGCTATGCCCTCCGACGAACCATCAAACAGGCAAAGCATCAATACAGTGAGTCGTACTACACTGGGTCCGATGCTCGTCGGATGTGGCAGGGTTTGCAAACTATTACAGACTACAAAGGGAAGCACAGCCGCGAGCTGCCCAGTGACACAAGCCTACCAGACCAGCTAAACCACTTCTATGCTCACTTCAAGGCAAGTAACACTGAAACATGCATGAGAGCATCAGCTGTTCTGGATGGCTGTGTGATCACGCTCTCCGTAGCTGATGTGAGTAAGACCTTTAAACAGGTCAACATTCACAAGGCCGCAGGGCCAGACGGATTACCAGGACGTGTACTCCGAGCATGTGCTGACCAACTTGCAAGTGTCTTCACTGACATTTTCAACCTCTCCCTGACTGAGTCTGTAATACCAACATGTTTCAAGCAGACCACCATAGTCCCTGTGCCCAAGAACACTAAGATAACCTGCCTAAATGACTACCGACCCGTAGCACTCACGTCTGTAGCCATGAAGTGCTTTGAAAGGCTGGTCATGGCTCACATCAACACCATTATCCCAGAAACCCTAGACCCACTCCAATTTGCATACCGCCCCAACAGATCCACAGATAATGGAGCTTTAGTAAATCAGGATCTGAACACTACAGGAATATGAGGTCCGAATTAGAGGAGAAGGCTGAAGTGGAAAAGGGAGATTACTACCCCTGCCAAAATATGTCCACCTCTGCGTCACAATGGGATTCGATTAGCTATTAGCGTCCGTTGCTATATCAACGGTATAATTACCTAATTGGTTGAATTTTGGACATCATTACATATAAAACCGTGTGATTTCCGCGACAATTATGCTCATGAAAAAATGAGTTTTGTTTAGCTAGTAAGATAAATACATTACTTCAATCTACTTTTGACTAGATTGTTAACATTTCAACAACATTAAAATCCATGTCTTAAGTTTCTACAATTCGAAATAGTAAAGACGACGTGAAAACTGCACATGACCTTACCTTTCTGATCAGAAGAGAGCTAAACTGCACATTACATTTACATTTTTAGTCATTTAGCAGACGCTCTTATCCAGAGCGACTTACAGTTAGTGAGTGCATACATTTTCATACTGGTCCCCCGTGGGAATCGAACCAACAACCCTGGCGTTGCAAGTGCCATGCTCTACCAACTGAGCTACACGGGACATTACCTTACCTTTCAGGTCAGAAGAGATCTAATTTACACATCAAATCACATTTTATTTGCCACATGCGCCGAATACAACAGGTGCAGACATTACAGTGAAATGCTTACTTACAGCCCTTAACCAACAACGCGTTTATTTTTTAATAAAAAAGTAAAATAAAACAACAACAAAAAAGTGTTGAGAAAGAAAGAGCAGAAGTAAAATAAAATAACAGTAGGGAGGCTATATATACAGGGGGGTACCGGTGCAGAGTCAATGTGCGGGGGCACCGGCTAGTTGAGGTAGTTGAGGTAATATTTACATGTGGGTAGAGTTAAAGTGACTATGCATAAATAATTAACAGAGTAGCAGCAGCGTGGTCCTCTGTAGCTCAATTGGTAGAGCATGGCGCTTGTATCGCCAGGGTAGTGGGTTCGATCCCCGGGTCCACCCATGCGTAAAAATGTATGCACACATGACTGTATGTCGCTGTGGATAAAAGCGTCTGCTAAATGGCATATTATTATTATTATTATTATTATTATTATATTTATATTATATTATATATTATATTTGGTGGGGGTGCAAATAGTCCGGGTAGCCATGACTAGCTGTTCAGGAGTCTTATGGCTTGGGGGTAGAAGCTGTTAAGAATCCTCTTGGACCTAGACTTGGTGCTCCGGTACCGCTTGCCGTGCGGTAGCAGAGAGAACAGTCTATGACTAGGGTGGCTGGAGTCTTTGACAATTTTGAGGGCCTTCCTCTGACACTGCCTGGTATAAAGGTCCTGGATGGCAGGAAGCTTGGCCCCAGTGATGTACTGGGCCGGACGCACTACCCTCTGTAGTGCCTTGCGGTCGGAGGCCGAGCAGTTGCCATACCAGGTGGTGATGCAACCAGTCAGGATGCTCTCGATGGTGCAGCTGTAGAACTTTTTGAGGATCTGAGGAACCCCATGCCAAATCTTTTCAGTCTCCTGAGGGGGAATAGGCTTTGTCGTGCCCTCTTCACGACTGTCTTGGTGTGTTTGGACCATGATAGTTCGTTGGGGATGTGGACACCAAGGAACTTGAAGCTCTCAACCTGTTCCACTACAGCCCCGTCGATGAGAATGGGGGTGTGCTCAGTCCTCTTTTTTTTCCCTGTAGTCCACAATCATCTCCTTTGTCTTGGTCACGTTGAGGACCGAGCAGGTTGTTATCCTGGCACCACATGGCCATATCTCTGACCTCCTCCCTATAGGCTGTCTCATCGTTGTCGGTGATCTAGCCTACCATTGTTGTGTCGTCGGCAAACGTAATGATGGTGTTGGAGTCATGCCTGGCCATGCAGTCATGGGTGAACAGAAAGAACAGGAGGGGAATGAGAACGCACCCCTGAGGGGCCCCCGTGTTGAGGATCAGCGTGGCAGATGTGTTGTTACCTACCCTTACCACCTGGGGGCGGCCCGTCAGGAAGTCCAGGATCCAGTTGCAGAGGGAGGTGTTTAGTCCCAGGATCCTTAGCTTAGTGATGAGCTTTGAGGGCACTATGGTGTTGAACGCTGAGCTGTAGTCAATGAATAGCATTCTCACGTTGGTGTTCCTCTTGTCCAGGTGGGAAAGGGCAGTGTGGAGTGCAATAGAGATTGCATCATCTGTGGATCTGTTGGGGCGGTATGCAAATTGGAGTGGGTCTAGGGTTTCTGGGATAATGCTGTTGATGTGAGCCATGACCAGCCTTTCAAAGCACTTCATGGCTACAGACGTCAGTGCTACGGGTCGGTAGTCATTTAGGCAGGTTATCTTAGTGTCCTTGGGCACGGGGACTATGGTGGTCTGCTTGAAACATGTTGGTATTACAGACTCAGTCAGGGACATGTTGAAAATGTCGGTGAAGACACTTGCCAGTTGGTCAGCACATTCTCGCAGTACACGTCTTGGTAATCCGTCTGGCCCTGCGGCCTTGTGAATGTTGACCCTCTTAAAAGTCTTACTCACATCGGCTACAGAGAGCGGGATCACATAGTCATCCAGAACAGCTGGTGCTCTCATGCATGCTTCAGTGTTGCTTGCCTCGAAGCGAGCATAGAAGTGATTTAGCTTGTCTGGTAGGCTTGTGTCACTGGGCAGCTCGCGGCTGTGCTTCCCTTTGTAGACTGTAATAGTTTTCAAGCCCTGCCACATTACCTTACCTTTCAGATCAGAGGAGGTCTAAACTGCACATTACCTTTCAGATCGCAGAGTGAGCTCCTATGCAGCTATTATCACTTAATTCATGTGCAAATCAATTCATACAGCCATTTTCACGTCTTGCCGTAGATTTTCAAGCTGATTTAAGTCAAAACTGTAACTAGGCCACTCTGGAACATTCCATGTCGTCTTGGTAACCAGCTCCAGTGTATATTTGGCCTTGTGTTTTAGGTTATTGTCCTGCTGAAAGGGGAATTCATCTCCCAGTGTCTGGTGGAAAGTAGACTGAACCAGGTTTTCCTCTGGGATTTTGCTTCGCTCTATTCTGTTTATTTTTAACCCCCCCAAAAAACTCCCCAGTCCTTGCTGATGACAAGCATACCCATAACATGATGCAGCCACCACCATGCTTGAAAATATGAAGAGTGGTACTCAGTGATGTATAGTGTTGAATTTGCCCCAAACATAACACTTTGTATTCAGGACATAACGTTACTTTCTTTCCACATTTTTGGCAGTTTTACTTTAGTGCCTTGTTGCAAACAGGATGCATGTTTTAGAATATTTATATTCTGTACAGGCTTCCTTCTTACCACTCTCTCATTTAGGTCAATATTTTGGAGTAACTACAATGTTGTTGATCCATCCTCAGTTTTCTCCTATCACAGCCATTAAACTTTGTAACTGTTTTAAAGTTACCATTGGCCTCATGGTGAAATACATCATCCAAAGTGTAATTAATAACTTTACCATGCTCAAAGGGATATTCAATGTCTGCTTTTTAATGTTTTACCCATCTACCAATAGGTGCCCTTTGCGAGGCATTGGAAAACCTCCCTGGTATTTGTGTTTGAATCTGTGTTTGAAATTCACTGTTCGACTGAGGGACCTTACAGATAATTGTATGTAATGTGTGGGGTACAGAGATGAGGTAGTCATTCAAAAATCATGTTAAACTCTATTATTGCACACAGTGACTCCATGCAATGTATTATGTGACTTGTTAAGCACATCTTTACTCCTGAACTTATTTAGGCTTGCCATAACAGAGGGGTTGAATACTTATTGACTCAAGACATTTCAGCTTTTCATTTTTAAATAATTTGTAAAAATTACTAAAAACATAATTCCACTTTGACATTATGGGGTAATGTGTTTGGCCAGTGACCAACAATCAATAATTAACCATTTGAAATTCAGGCAGGGGTGTGAATGTCGAGGGGTGTGAATGTCGAGGGGTGTGAATGTCGAGGGGTGTGAATGTCGAGGGGTGCGAATGTCGAGGGGTGCGAATGTCGAGGGGTGCGAATGTCGAGGGGTGCGAATGTCGAGGGGTGCGAATGTCGAGGGGTGCGAATGTCGAGGGGTGCGAATGTCGAGGGGTGCGAATACTTCCTGAAGGCAGTACTACAGGACACAACAAACTGTTTAATAATATTGAACTCACCAAAATCAAAAAGGGATTTACAAAAATGTACTAATTAAATACCCTGTGAAAACGAACCTGCCAATATTTAAGATTGAAAAATGAAAATGTTGCTCTTTTGTGGAACAGGTGTGTCATGAACTTGTTTATTTTATTTAAAGACGGACTCCAGTGATTTTTGAAGTTTTCCTGTTAAAAAGCGATATCCCAAGTACAAATACACTAAAGTGCAAAAAAAATACTTTTGAACTAAAGTGTTTAAAAAAAAAGTTGTATTTCTGTGTATTCTCCACCACACCTGGAAGGCGTTATGTAATCGGCCATAACCCCACCCTTCATGTAAGTTAGAATGGCCTCTACTAAAAGGAAGAGGATCCCATCAGCTTTCTATAGGCTAAATCCATTTTAATTCCAGGTTGTAAGGCAACAAAATAGGAAAAATGCCAAGGGGGTGGGGGGGGGGTGAATTCCTTCGCAAGCCTCTGTAGGTGGACCTGCTTCTTTGTTAACCGCTCAACACAGATTAGCCGCATGTGCTCACTTTCTCAAATCGTTTGGAGAATATATCCTTACTATTTCATTCAGTTTTGTTCAATTGTATTCTTCATACTATAAAATAATATAAAATAATGCCATGGAATTCTAAGCTAATCTTGTCTGCTAAATGAACTAGTGTAGCCCACAGCCATATGGCATAGCCAGATCAGGACCTAACATAAGGACAACTCAGAGGATGCTATTATGTTCTTCTGAAATAGACTACATTTTCTTCATGTCATGTTCATGTCAGGGCGGCAGGTAGCTTAGTGGTTAAGAGCATTGTACCAGTAACCGAAAGGTCGCTGGTTCTAATCCCCAAGCAGACTAGGTGAAAAATCTGTCGATGTGCCCTTGAGCAAGGCACTTAACCCTAATTGCTCCTGTAAGTCGCTCTGGATAAGAGCGTCTGCTAAATGACCAATTTATTTTTATTTATTATGTTTCTTTAGACCGGTCTAAAATAAATAATGTATTTATTGTGAAGGTGTAGGCTATATTACATGGATTTATTAGACTTTTTAAAATGTAGATGTTCCAAAGGTCTGCATTAGTAGCTTGTAGGCTATTTGTGGAAGCCAGGAGATGCTAAATGTGTTCATGTTAATTAACGGTCAATTACATTTTACATTTTAGTCATTTAGCAGACGCTCTTATCCAGAGCGACTTACAGTTTTAGTGAGTGCATACATTTTTCATAATTACCGTGAGACCAACACTGGAACAGTGTCATGTATTTGGAGACCACAGGAGAGGTCTGAGGTCAAACTGATCCAGTGCGAACCCCTGTGCCTGTGGTCCGAAATCAAAACAAGTGTATTCAAGTCGAACAGCAGGTGAAGTTTGACTTCAGGTACTCTACCTACGTACCGCTGTAGCTGTCGTCATTTCAGAAAATGCAGCTATAATTACATAGTTTTTCCTATACCTGGTAATTTCACACTAATCATGTCTGTATTGAATTAACAGAATGCCAAGCTGTGCAAGAGACGGTTTCTGTTTCTTGGGAGACTGATGATGCTGTTGATGATGCTGCATTCACTTGCCCCACAACAACAACTGCATCAACGCCACTAAAAAGGCCACACGTAGACTAATCCTTCTACTCTAACGTTAGTGAAGGATCGGATTGTACTTTCCGTATGGATGAAACCATCAGACGCTGAGGACGGACAGGAAAGGTAGGCTAGGCTGTTGTAATGATTAATATGTTTGCCTTGGTCTAAATGTTTCGCCATTGTTTTGGATATTTAGCCAGCTAGCTTCCTAAGCGAGCTAATGTTATACAGCAGAACGCAGTCTTTAAGCTGGTTAAACCTGGGCTTGCTGTAGTTGCCTTTTGCTTGTTAAACAAAGCATGATAATGGGAGAATTCCTGCATCGTTTTCAACCATCCTTCAGTGACAATACAAAAAGAACATTGCCTGGCAAATGGGCTAGCTAGCTATACACACAACGACCTGCCAAGGGTTTGTCTGGCATGTACTAGCTACGAGACGTATGGTCAAATGATGACGCTAACTAACCCCATTTATCTGTGGTACCATGATGTGTACTAGACCTGCACCTAGCTAGGCTTTATGACAGATTGAACAAGGGTTAGTTCTAAAACATTTGGCTTTAAGTTGCTATTTCCTTTTGTTTCAGGTCATCCCAACCCCTTTGCACTTGGCTAAGTACATCGTGGTGGATCAGTCTACATTTAATTGATTTCTGATGGCCTGCCTTTCTCCAGTTCCTCTTAACGATGCAGACTATCTGTGCATCAACAGACTACGATCATCTCAGCAAACTGCTAAATCCCACCATCTATTGGCAGTGGAAGATTGGCTTCAGAGCTTCTGTGACACTGGGGGGGAGGTTGGCCACCAGGTAGGCTCCCACATGTACCACAGTACCATATATCACAAGGTCTTTATGATTTGCCCTTGTAGAGTGAACAGAGTGTGCTGTCTCACCCCTATAGGTCACTGTGCAAAATACGGACGCTTATAAGTCAATGTGCCTTACAACTAACAAAGTACTGGATCTCTAATTGTTATAGATAGGCTATAGATAGGTTATAGATAGGCTATAGATAGGTTATAGATAGGTTATAGATAGGCTATAGATAGGTTATAGATAGGCTATAGATAGGCTATAGATAGGCTATAGATAGGCTATAGATAGGTTATAGATAGGCTATAGATAGGCTATAGATAGGATATAGATAGGCTATAGATAGGTAATAGATAGGTTATAGATAGGTTATAGATAGGCTATAGAGAGGTTATAGAGAGGTTATAGATAGGTTCATAACCTTTTCCCCTTTTAGAGCAATGAAATTGGCAACAGCATCCTCACGGAGAAGGAAGGACTGATCAGAAGTGTTTCCTGAACATCATCTTCATCATCAGGTAACAATAACTTAACAGGTAACATTAGGTGGACCATTGTTATTTTCATGTTGATGATTTTATAACAAAGTAGGCCATTTTATGTTTTGTCCCTTATTGTAAAGTTGTTTCATATGTCCCTGTGACACTCTAATGCAGATATTTTGTTTTGTCTCACTAAAAAGATTGATGCCCTCGCAAAACGTTGAGACTGGGAGGGAGTGAATGACTGGAGAACAAGAGTCATCCACCACATCTGTTGGACTTCATCAACCTCCGTGTGGTGAGGGAACCGTGGCGAAGTACACATCAGCTGCAAATCACATACAACACATCTACAGCCATCTACCCAAACTGTCTCCACGGAGCCCTTGAGGGACATGACAATGCCATCTACCCAAACTGTCTCCACGGAGCCCTTGAGGGACATGACAATGCCATCTACCCAAACTGTCTCCACGGAGCCCTTGAGGGACAAACATGGCTAAAACCAAGTATGTAAAGGACATTCAGAAAGTATTCAGACCCCTTGATATTTTCCATATTTTGTTACGTTACAGCCTTATTCTTTTTCTAATCTACACACAATACCCCTTAATGACAAAGCAAAAACAGGTTTTTAGACATTTTGGTCATTTATAAAAAGAAAAACTCACATTTACGTAAGTATTCACACAGTACTTTGTTGAAGCACCTTTGGCAGTGATTACAGCCTCAAAACTTATTGGGTTTGACGCTACAAGCTTGGCACACCTGTATTTGGGGAGTTTCTCCCATTCTTCTCTGCAGATCCTCTCAAGCTCTGTCAGGTTGGATGGGGAGCGTAGCTGCACAGCTATTTTCAGGTCTCTCCAGAGATGTTCAATCGGGTTCAAGTCCGGGCTCTGACTGGGCCACTCAAGGACATTCAGAGGTTTGTCCCGAAGCCACTCCTGCGTTGTCTTGGCTGTGTACTTAGGCTTCCTGTTGGAAGGTGAACCTTCGCCCCAGTCTGAGGTCCTGAGCGCTCTGGAGCAGGTTTTCATCAAGGATCTCTCTGTACTTTGCTCCGTTCATCTTTGCCTCGATCCTGACTAGTCTCCCAGTCCCTGCCGCTGAAAAACATCCCCACAGCAAGATGCTGCCACCACCATGCTTCATCATAGGGATGGTGCCAGGTTTCCTCCAGACGTGATACTTGACCTTCAGGCCAAAGAGTTCAGTCTTGGTTTCATCAGACCAGAGAATCTTGTTTCTCATGGTTTGAGAGTCTTTAGGTGCCTTTTGGCAAACTCCAAGTGGGCTGTCATGTACCTTTTTAATGAGGAGTGGCTTCCGTCTGGCCACTCTACCATAAAGGCCTGATTGGTGGAGTGCTGCAGAGATGGTTGTACTTCTGGAAGGTTCTCCCATCTCCACAGAGGAACTCTAGAGCTCTGTCAGAGTGATCATCGGGTTCCTGGTCACCTCCCTGACCAAGGCCCTTCTCCCCCGATTGTTCAGTTTGGCCGGGTGTCCAGCTCTTGATATAGCATGGCGTTTGCAACGCCAGGGTTGTGGGTTCGATTCCCACAGGGGTATGAAAAAAGTAATGTATGCACTAACTGTAAGTCGCTCTGGATAAGAGTGTCTGCTAAATGACTAAAATGTAAATGTAATTTTGTTTTCTAAAAACCTGTTTTTGCTATGTCATTAAGGGGTATTGTGTGTAGATTGATGAGGAAAATGTTTTATTTAATCAATTTTAGAGTAAGGCTGCAACGTAACAAAATGTTGAAAAAGTCAAGGGGTCTGAATACTTTCCGAATTGCACTGTATATCTCAAGTTTGCCTATCTATCAAGCTGTTTGTTTTCTATAGTGGAATTTCAACCTTACAGATCTCCATTTTGCTCAACAGGCACCAAGGCTGGGGAAAAACTGTCTGGCATCATCCTGAACACACTAGAGGTCTTCACGGGTCCAACAGACCCGTTCTAAGATCCGACCCGGGATGCAAGCGGGTCTGGGTCCTAAATTCTGACTTTTGTCTCGGATCTGGGTCGGGTCTGATGTAATTGCCACGGGTCTCGTGTAATAAAAATGGATTTACCAACTGGACCCTATTGGATATTTTTCTCTCTTAATTGCCTGTTTGTGTGATGAGACCTGAGTCTGCTTGTTATCTGTGTCAGACAACTCAGTAAAACATATAGCTGAGGAGAGCGGGTAGCCTTGGCTACTGTTGGTTGTGAAGATGTCAAACAAAAGTTAGAGGAGAGCGAGTGTAGTGAAAAGAAGCCGACTATGGGGGATGTCCTCTGGGACTAGAGGTTAATAACATTTACATTACATTTACATTTACATTTTAGTCATTTAGCAGACGCTCTTATCCAGAGCGACTTACAGTCGGGAATCGAACCCACAACCCTGGCGTTGCAAACGCCATGCTCTATCAACTCAGTTGCTCTACCAACTGAGCTACATCCCTGCCGGCCATTCCCTCCCCTGCCCTGGATGACGCTGGGCCAATTGTGCACCGCCCATAACAAGGGGGATGTCCTCTGGGACTAGAGGTTAATAACAAGGGGAATGTCCTCTGGGACTAGAGGTTAATAACAAGGGGAATGTCCTCTGGGACTAGAGGTTAATAACAAGGGGAATGTCTCTGGGACTAGAGGTTAATAACAAGGGGAATGTCTCTGGGACTAGAGGTTAATAACAAGGGGAATGTCTCTGGGACTAGAGGTTAATAACAAGGGGGATGTCCTCTGGGACTAGAGGTTAATAACAAGGGGGATGTCCTCTGGGACTAGAGGTTAATAACAAGGGGAATGTCTCTGGGACTAGAGGTTAATAACAAGGGGAATGTCTCTGGGACTAGAGGTTAATAACAAGGGGAATGTCTCTGGGACTAGAGGTTAATAACAAGGGGAATGTCTCTGGGACTAGAGGTTAATAACAAGGGGGATGTCCTCTGGGACTAGAGGTTAATAACAAGGGGAATGTCTCTGGGACTAGAGGTTAATAACAAGGGGAATGTCTCTGGGACTAGAGGTTAATAACAAGGGGAATGTCTCTGGGACTAGAGGTTAATAACAAGGGGGATGTCCTCTGGGACATGTTTTAATATTATAGTGGACTAAGATGAGAAGAGGCGTGGCCAAATGGAATGTGTGCAACTCGCTATTCAGGTTTGATGCAATTTTCTACCTTTCATTGATTTATTTTCATATTTATTATCAATTGTTTAGTCATTAATAATTAGTATTATTATAGGCCTTATTGTAAAATAAATAGCATTAGCCTATTGCTGCCATCTGTAAGGTAGGTTTACAGTAGGCCAGCATGTTGGTAATAGCTGAAATATAAGCATGTTCAAAACCTTTTTGAAGGTTTCATTCTGTTGAGACATTTTCTTTGGCCAAATTAAGATCCAGCTGTAATGTTTGATGCAATATAATAGAATAACCAGCAGACCTACTATGCTACTCAGAAAAAAACATGGAAAGGAAAACAACCAAAGAGGGCAAGATGCAAAACATAATGTAATGCCACAATATAATAACCCGCTGGTATTTTCCATATAAACAATGACTTGACTTTCTTTTGATACCTAAACAAAGCATCTTCTGTGAAGGTTTGGTGTGTTACCGTTCCCCCTATCATTAGGCTACTGAATGTCCCCCTGTCATTAGGCTACTGAATGTCTCTCTGTCATTAGGCTACTGAATGTCCCCCTGTCATTAGGCTACTGAATGTCTCTCTGTCATTAGGCTACTGAATGTCCCTCTGTCATTAGGCTACTGAATGTCCCCCTGTCATTAGGCTACTGAATGTCCCTCTGTCATTAGGCTACTGAATGTCCCTCTGTCATTAGGCTACTGAATGTCCCCCTGTCATTAGGCTACTGAATGTCCCTCTATCATTAGGCTACTGAATGTCCCTCTGCCATTAGGCTACAGAATGTCCCTCTGTCATTAGGCTACTGAATGTCCCTCTGTCATTAGGCTACAGAATGTCCCTCTGTCATTAGGCTACTGAATGTCCCCCTGTCATTAGGCTACTGAATGTCCCTCTGTCATTAGGCTACAGAATGTCCCTCTGTCATTAGGCTACTGAATGTCCCTCTGTCATTAGGCTACTGAATGTCCCCCTGTCATTAGGCTACTGAATGTCCCTCTATCATTAGGCTACTGAATGTCCCTCTGTCATTAGGCTACTGAATGTCCCTCTATCATTAGGCTACTGAATGTCCCTCTGTCATTAGGCTACTGAATGTCCCCCTATCATTAGGCTACTGAATGTCCCCCTGTCATTAGGCTACTAAATGTCCCCCTGTCATTAGGCTACTGAATGTCCCTCTGTCATTAGGCTACTGAATGTCCCTCTGTCATTAGGCTACTGAATGTCCCTCTATCATTAGGCTACTGAATGTCCCTCTGTCATTAGGCTACTGAATGTCCCGCTATCATTAGGCTACTGAATGTCCCTCTGCCATTAGGCTACTGAATGTCCCTCTGTCATTAGGCTACTGAATGTCCCTCTGTCATTAGGCTACAGAATGTCCCTCTGTCATTAGGCTACTGAATGTCCCTCTATCATTAGGCTACTGAATGTCCCTCTGCCATTAGGCTACAGAATGTCCCTCTGCCATTAGGCTACAGAATGTCCCTCTGCCATTAGGCTACAGAATGTCCCTCTGTCATTAGGCTACATAATGTTTTATGCCTGCCAAGGAGTTACTCCTTCAATCTAACAATATAATGCTTATGTTTATAAAAAATATTCTGATAGAAAATTAATCAATTAGCCTCCTAACCCTAACCCTCCTTCTGTAGGTCTGTATCTGTATAGCAGTAGTAGCCTATCTGACAATAATAATATAATAATATAATAATAATAATAATAATATAATATGCCATTTAGCAGACGCTTTTATCCGAAGCGACTTAGTCATGTGTGCATACATTTTTGTGTATGGGTGGTCCCGGGGATCGAACCCACTACCTTGGCGTTACAAGCGCCGTGCTCTACCAGCTGAGCTACAGAGGACCAAGGATAACGAAATCCATGTCGCTGCAGTAGAATGCTGTCACACTACCATAACTGGAGCTAACCCTAACCCTAGAACTGTGGAGGTAGGAGCTAACCCTAACCCTAGAGCTGTGGAGGTAGGAGCTAACCCTAACCCTAGAACTGTGGAGGTAGGAGCTAACCCTAACCCTAGAACTGTGGAGGTAGGAGCTAACCCTAACCCTAGAACTGTGGAGGTAGGAGCTAACCCTAACCCTAGAACTGTGGAGGTAGGAGCTAACCCTAACCCTAGAACTGTGGAGGTAGGAGCTAACCCTAACCCTAGAACTGTGGAGGTAGGAGCTAACCCTAACCCTAGAACTGTGGAGGTAGGAGCTAACCCTAACCCTAGAACTGTGGAGGTAGGAGCTAACCCTAACCCTAGAGCTGTGGAGGTAGGAGCTAACCCTAACCCTAGAACTGTGGAGGTAGGAGCTAACCCTAACCCTAGAACTGTGGAGGTAGGAGCTAACCCTAACCCTAGAACTGTGGAGGTAGGAGCTAACCCTAACCCTAGAACTGTGGAGGTAGGAGCTAACCCTAACCCTAGAACTGTGGAGGTAGGAGCTAACCCTAACCCTAGAACTGTGGAGGTAGGAGCTAACCCTAACCCTAGAACTGTGGAGGTAGGAGCTAACCCTAACCCTAGAGCTGTGGAGGTAGGAGCTAACCCTAACCCTAGAACTGTGGAGGTAGGAGCTAACCCTAACCCTAGAACTGTGGAGGTAGGAGCTAACCCTAACCCTAGAGCTGTGGAGGTAGGAGCTAACCCTAACCCTAGAGCTGTGGAGGTAGGAGCTAACCCTAACCCTAGAACTGTGGAGGTAGGAGCTAACCCTAACCCTAGAACTGTGGAGGTAGGAGCTAACCCTAACCCTAGAACTGTGGAGGTAGGAGCTAACCCTAACCCTAGAACTGTGGAGGTAGGAGCTAACCCTAACTGTGGAGGTAGGAGCTAACCCTAACCCGTAATCCTATATATTCAGTGCACTTGGAAAGTTTCCTTATCAATCTACACACAATACCCCATAATGACAAACCCCCCCCCCAAAAAAAACATATATATATTTTAATGTATTAAAAATAAAAGATGGCCCAATACCCCATAATGGCCCAATACCCCATAATGACCCAATACCCCATAATGACCCAATACCCCATAATGACCCAATACCCCATAATGACAAAGAAAAAAACTGAAATATAACATTTACATAAGTATTCAGACCCTTTGCTATGAGACTCGAAATTGAGCTCAGGTGCATCCTGTTTCCATTGATCATCCTTGAGATGTTTCTACAACTTGATTTGGAGTTGGGGCTGTGGCGGTCACGAAATGTTGTCAGCCGGTGATTGACAAGCATATAACTGTCGGTCTCACGGTAATTGGCCGTTGATTAACATAAACACAGTTAGCATCTCCTGGCTTCCACACACAGCCTGTAATATAGCCCACATCTATTTATTTAGAGGTCTAAAGAAACATGACATGATGAAAATGTAGTCTATTTCAGAAGAACATAATAGCATCCTCTGAGTTGTCCTTATGTTAGGTCCTGATCTGGCTGTGCCAAATGGCTGTGGGCTACACTAGTTCATTTAGCAGACAAGATTTGCTTATAATTCCGTGGCATTATTTTAAAGTATGAAGAATACAATTGAACAAAGCTGAATAAAATAGAAAGGATATTTTCTCCAAACGATTTGAGAGAGTGAGCACGTGGCTATTCTGTGTTGAGCGGTTAACAAAGAAATAGGTATACCTACAGTGCATTAGGAAAGTATTCAGACCCCTTCCCTTTTTCCAAATTTTGTTACGTTACAACCTTATTCTAAAATTGATTAAATTGTTTTTTCCCCTCATCAATCTACACACAATACCCCATAATGACCCAATACCCCATAATGACCCAATACCCCATAATGACCCAATACCCCATAATGACCCAATACCCCATAATGACCCAATACCCCATAATGGCCCAATACCCCATAATGACCCAATACCCCATAATGACCCAATACCCCATAATGGCCCAATACCCCATAATGGCCCAATACCCCATAATGGCCCAATACCCCATAATGACCCAATACCCCATAATGACCCAATACCCCATAATGACCCAATACCCCATAATGACCCAATACCCCATAATGGCCCAATACCCCATAATGACCCAATACCCCATAATGGCCCAATACCCCATAATGACCCAATACCCCATAATGACCCAATACCCCATAATGGCCCAATACCCCATAATGACCCAATACCCCATAATGACCCAATACCCCATAATGACCCAATACCCCATAATGACCCAATACCCCATAATGACCCAATACCCCATAATGGCCCAATACCCCATAATGGCCCAATACCCCATAATGACCCAATACCCCATAATGACCCAATACCCCATAATGACCCAATACCCCATAATGACCCAATACCCCATAATGACCCAATACCCCATAATGGCCCAATACCCCATAATGGCCCAATACCCCATAATGACCCAATACCCCATAATGACCCAATACCCCATAATGACCCAATACCCCATAATGACAAAGAAAAAAACTGAAATATAACATTTACAGAAGTATTCAGACCGTTTACTATGAGTCTCGAAATTGAGCTCAGGTGCTTCCTGTTTCCATTGATCATCCTTGAGGTGTTTCTACAACTTGATTGGAGTCCACCTGTGGTAAATTCAATTGATTGGACATGATTTGGAAAGGCACATACCTGTCTATATAAGGTCCCACAGTTGACAGTGCATGTCAGAGCAAAAAACAAGCCATGAGGGCGAAGGAATTGTCTGTAGAGCTCCGAGACAGGATTGTGTCGAGGCACCGATCTGGGGAAGGGTCCCAAAAAATGTCTGCAGCATTGAAGGTCCCCAAGAACACAGTGGCCTCCATCATTCTTAAATGGAAGAAGTTTGGAACCACCAAGACTCTTCCTAGAGCTGGCCGCCCGGCCAAACTGAACAATCGGGGGAGAAAGGCCTTGGTCAGGGAGGTGACCAAGAATCCGATGATCACTCTGACAGAGCTCTAGAGTTCCTCTGTGGAGATGGGAGAACCTTCCAGAAGGACAACCATCTGTGCAGCACTCCACCAATCAGGCCTTTATGCTAGAGTGGCCAGACGGAAGCCACTCCTCATTAAAAGGTACATGACAGCCCGCTTGGAGTTTGCCAAAAGGCACCTAAAGGACTTTGACCATGAGAAACAAGATTCTCTGAACTGATTAAACCAAGATTGAAGTCTTTGGCCTGAATGCCAAGCGTCACGTCTGGAGGAAACCTGGCACCATCCCTACGGTGAAGCATGGTGGTGGCAGCATCATGCTGTGGGGATGTTTTTCAGCAGCAGGGACTGGGTGAATAGTCAGGATCGAGGGAAAGATGAACGGAGCAAAGTACAGAGAGATCCTTGATGAAAACCTGCTCCAGAGCGCTCAGGACCTCAGACTGGGGCGAAGGTTCACCTTCCAACAGGACAACGACAATAAGCACACAGCAGGAGTGGCTTCGGGACAAACCTCTGAATGTCCTTGAGTGGCCCAGTCAGAGCCCGGACTTGAACCCGATCGAACATCTCTGGAGAGACCTGAAAATAGCTGTGCAGTGACGCTCCCCATCCAACCTGACAGAGCTTGAGAGGATCTGCAGAGAAGAATGGGAGAAACTCCCCAAATACAGGTGTGCCAAGCTTGTAGCGTCAAACCCAAGAAGACTCTAGGCTGTAATCGCTGCCAAAGGTGCTTCAACAAAGTACTGAGTAAAGGGTCTGAATACTTATGTAAATGTGATGTTAATGTTTTTTAATTTTTTATAAATTTGTCCAACATTTTAAAAACCTGTTTTTGCTTCATCATTATGTGGTATTGTCTGTAGATTGATGAGGGAAAAAAAACAATTTAAACAATTTTAGAATATGGCTGTAACATAACAAAATGTGGAAAAAGTCAAGGGGTCTTAGTACTTTCCGAATGCACTGTGTATGTATATGTAAGTACCAGTCAAAAGTTTGGAGAGAGTGAAGGAAAAGCATCCAACAAGTGCTCAGCATATGTGGGAACTCCTTCAAGACTGTTGGAAAAGCATTCCGCATGAAGCTGGTTGAGAGAATGTCAAGCGTGTGCAAAGCTGTCATCAAGGCAAAGGATGGCTACTTTAAAGAATCTAAAATATAAAATGTATTTTGATTTGTTTAACACTTTTTTGGTTACTACATGATTCCATATGTGTTATTTCATAGTTTTGAAGTCTTCACTGTTATTCTACAATGTAGAAAATAGTAAAAATAAACGAAAACCCTGGAATGAGTAGGTGTGTCCAAACTGTGTGTGTGTGTGTGTGTATATATATATATATGTGTGTGTGTGTGTATATATATATATATGTGTGTATATATATATATATATATGTGTGTGTGTGTGTATATATATATATATACATACACACACACACAAACAAACAAACAAACAGCTTGATAGATAGGCAAACTTGAGATACACAGTGCATTCAGAAAGTATTCAGACCCCTTGACTTTAAAAAAAAAAAATGACATTACAGCCTTCCACTAGAGCAGTGAGGGTAGCTGACAGCCTGAGAAATGGTGTTCATCCCAAATGGCACCCTATGGACCCTGGTAGGACATTAAGTAGGAAACGGGGTGGTATTTGGGACTCATCCATGTTCTATTGTATCAACTGCTGGGCTTTAGCTGGGGGTGCGGGATGGTTGGATGGATTGTGCCTGAGTGTGTGTGTAGAGTTTCGAAACCAAAATCGAAAACCGTGATTCTTTTTTTAATTACCTAAACTGCACCGACCTCAAAAAGCACTAATCGTTCAGCACTAACACACACAGTTAGGTTATTCCCCTCTCTCTTTAACTTCTCATTTCTACCCTGATGATGAAATGTTCCCCTTTCCTCTCTCTCTCTCCCCTCTGTCTCTCTCTCTCTCTCCCCCCTCTTTCTCTCTCTCTCTCCCTTCTTTCTCTCTCTCTCTCTCTCTCTCTCTCTCTCTCTCTCTCTCTCTCTCTCTCTCTCTCTCCCCTCTGTCTCTCTCTCTCTCTCCCCTCTTTCTCTCTCTCTCTCTTTCTCCCTTCTTTCTCTCTCTCTCTCTCCCCTCTTTCTCTCTCTCTCTCTTTCTCTCTCTCTCTCTCCCCTCTTTCTCTCTCTCTCGCCCCTCTTTCTTTCTCTCTCTCTCTCTCTCTCTCTGTCTCTCTCTCTCTCTCTCTCTCTCTCCCCTCTTTCTCTCTCTGTCTCTCTCTCTCTCTCTCCCCTCTTTCTCTCTCTCTCTCCCCTCTTTCTCTCTCTCTCTCTCTCTGTCTCTCTCTCTCTCTCTCTCTCTCTCTCTCTCTCTCTCTCTCTGTCTCTCGCTCCCCCCCCCCCCCCCCATAGGGAGGCTTAGCTCGGACTGTTCCTTTCTTCACCTCTCTCACCCTCTGAGATGCATTGACTGGGCTGTGCTCAGTGGGAAGTTAGCTGAGGCCTCTATCCCTGCCTCCCTATTGGTTGAGACAGGTCACATGTCCAGGGAGTGGGCTGCCTGCCCTTCTCCTCTCTCTGGGTGTTCACATGGAATAACTATACAGCTGTAGTGGAGAGTGAAGAGAGAAAAGAGGGTGCGCCCAACATGGACATGGCTAACCTCTTCAAGCACTTCTTCCGTGAGTTTTGACATTTCTGGTCTGATAGAGATCCTCTGCTTTTCTGGGAAATGTTTCTGGTTGGATTTGACTTGGGAATGACTTAGTTTAAGATGCCCTGAAAAGGGAGAAGTTCAGTTGTTTCTTCCCTCCCTGAGTTTGGAGGAAGAAGAGGAAGAGAGGGGTCGTTTGGTTCCTTTCCCTTTCTGGTTTTCCACTCAGTGATTCCTGTGTTTTCTGCTTTAGGGAGTGTTCAAGAATGTGTGTTTTATAGATAGAGAGAAGAGGATTATGAGAATCCAGCCATGTTGTCTGTTAGTTAGGCTAGTTAGTTAGGCTAGTTAGTTAGGCTAGTTAGTTAGGCTAGGTAGTTAGGCTAGTTAGTTAGGCTAGGTAGTTAGGCTAGTTAGTTAGGCTAGGTAGTTAGGCTAGTTAGTTAGGCTAGTTAGTTAGGCTAGGTAGTTAGGCTAGGTAGTTAGGCTAGGTAGTTAGGCTAGTTAGTTAGGCTAGTTAGTTAGGCTAGGTAGTTAGGCTAGGTAGTTAGGCTAGGTAGTTAGGCTAGTTAGTTTGTGTTAGTTAGTTAGTTGTACACTAGAGTAGAGCCTGTAGTAGACTAAAGATTACTGTAGTTTCCTACACTAAAGATTACTGTAGTTTCCTACACTAAAGATTACTGTAGTTTCCTACACTAAAGATTACTGTAGTTTCCTACACTAAAGATTACTGTAGTTTCCTACACTAAAGATTACTGTAGTTTCCTACACTAAAGATTACTGTAGTTTCCTACACTAAATTGGACTGTAGGGATGCAGTTGTTCTTTTATTTTACAGTAGAGAAAGCTGTAGGTTGTACACCAAACTGGACTGTAGTTTTGCCAGATTATAATCCTTCCTAAATTACATGTTTTGGAAATGTACAAGAGTATGTGTAAAGATTACTAAATACTCTGCTTTCAATCTGGGGAGGTAATCTCATTTTAGGGAGTGTGTGTGTGTGGGGGGGGGGGGGGGGTAGTCTGACTCTCCTGTAGCCCAGGGAGGGTTACTGCTGTGGGGGTCTTTGGGTTGTGGGTTACTCCCCCTCTCTCCCCTCCCCCTCTCTAATGAGTTACAGTAGGGGGGATGTGGGGGATAACCTTGGGGATCCATGTACAACACTGTGGTCATTGTGTCATAAGATGGGGGGTCTGTCTCCTGTCTGTCTCTCTCCTGTCTCCTGTCTGTCTGTCTGTCTGTCTGTCTGTCTGTCTGTCTGTCTGTCTGTCTGTCTGTCTGTCTCCTGTCTCTCTCCTGTCTCCTGTCTGTCTCCTGTCTGTCTCCTGTCTCCTGTCTGTCTGTCTGTCTGTCTCCTGTCTGTCTGTCTGTCTGTCTGTCTGTCTGTCTGTCTCCTGTCTGTCTCCTGTCTCCTGTCTGTCTCCTGTCTGTCTCCTGTCTCCTGTCTGTCTGTCTGTCTGTCTCCTGTCTGTCTGTCTGTCTGTCTGTCTGTCTCCTGTCTGTCTCCTGTCTCCTGTCTGTCTCCTGTCTCTCTGTCTCCTGTCTGTCTGTCTGTCTCTCTCCTGTCTCCTGTCTGTCTGTCTGTCTGTCTCCTGTCTGTCTGTCTGTCTGTCTGTCTGTCTGTCTGTCTGTCTGTCTGTCTGTCTCCTGTCTCTCTCCTGTCTGTCTGTCTGTCTGTCTGTCTGTCTGTCTGTCTGTCTGTCTGTCTGACTGTCTGTCTGTCTGTCTCCTGTCTCTCTCCTGTCTCCTGTCTGTCTGTCTGTATGTACAGTGCTTTCAGGAAAGTATTCAGACACCTTGACTTTTTCCACATTTTGTTAGCTTACAGCCTTATTCTAACATTTTATGAATTGTTTTTTTTCCCTCAACACAATACCCCATAATGACAAGGCAAAACTGGTTTTTATAAATGTTTGCTAATAAATAAAAAATAAAAAACAGGAATATAACGTTTACATAAGTATTCAGACCCTTTACTCAGTACTTTGTTGAAGCACCTTTTGGCAGCGATTACAGCCTCGAGTCTTCTTGGGTACACCTGTATTTGGGGAGTTTCTCCCATTCTTCTCTGCAGATCCTCTCAAGCTCTGTCAGGTTGGATGGGGAGCGTTGCTGCACAGCTATTTTCAGGTCTCTCCAGAGATGTTCGATCGGGTTCAAGTCCGGGCTCTGGCTGGGCCACTGAAGGACATTCAGAGACTTGTCCCGAAGCCACTCCTGCCTTGTCTTGGCTGTGTGCTTAGGTTCATTTCCTGTTGGAAGGTGAACCTTCGCCCAAGTCTGACGTCCGGAGCGCTCTGGAGCAGGTTTTCATCAAGGATCTCGCTGTACTTTGCTCCGTTCATCTTTGCCTCGATCCTGACTAGTCTCCCAGTCCCTGCCGCTGAAAAACATCCCCACAGCATGATGCTGCCACCACCATGCTTCACCGTAGGGATGGTGCCAGGTTTCCTCCAGACGTGACGCTTGACCTTCAGGCCAAAGAGTTCAATCGTGGTTTCATCAGACCAGAGAATCTTGTTTCTCATGGTCTGAGAGTCTTTAGGTGCCTTTTGGCAAACTCCAAGCTGGCTGTCATGTGCCTTTTACTGAGGAGTGGCTTCCGTCTGGCCACTCTACCATAAAGGCCTGATTGGTGGAGTGCTGTGAAGATGGTTGTCCTTCTGGAAGGTTCTCCCATCTCCACAGAGGAACTCTGGCTCTCTGTCAGAGTGACCAGCGGGTTCTTGGTCACCTCCCTGACCAAGGCCCTTCTCCCCCGATTGCTCAGTTTGGCCGGGCGGCCTGCTCTAGGAAGAGTCTTGGTGGTTCCAAATGTCTTCCATTTAAGAATGATGGAGGCCACTGTGTTCTTGGGGACCTTCAATGCTGCAGAAATTTTTTGGTACCCTTCCCCAGATCTGTGCCTTGACATAATCCTGTCTCGGAGCTCTACAGACAATTCCTTCGCCCTCATGGCTTGGTTTCTGCTCTGACATGCACTGTCAACTGTGGGACCTTATATAGACAGGTATGTGCCTTTCCAAATCATGTCCAATCAATTTAATTTACCACAGGTAGACACCAATCAAGTTGTAGAAACATCTCAAGGATGATCAATGGAAACAGGATGCACCTGAGCTCAATTTCGAGTCTCATAGCAAAGGGTCTGAATACTTCTGTAAATAAGGTATTTCAGTTTTTTTTTTTTTTATACATTTGCAAAAATTTCTAAAAACCTGTTTTCGCTTTGTCATTATGGGGTATTGTGCCTAGATTGCTGAGAATTCTTTATTTTTATTTTGTTTATCCATTTTTAACAAATTTGTGGAAAAAGTCAAGGGGTCTGAATACTTTCCGCAATCGATTGATGAGTCCAGGGTATCTACTCCTCAACCAGTCAGTTATCAGGAACAGGAATGTGTGTACTTACTATGTATAATATATACTTATATACTATACTTATATAATATTATACAGAGATACTTCTTTACTCTCCTCTCCTCTCTTTTGTTTTCTATGGTAGGGTAGCTAGATGTGTTTTCTATGGTAGGGTAGCTAGATGTGTTTTCTATGGTAGGGTAGCTAGATGTGTTTTCTATGGTAGGGTAGCTAGATGTGTTTTCTATGGTAGGGTAGCTAGATGTGTTTTCTATGGTAGGGTAGCTATATGTGTTTTCTATGGTAGGGTAGCTAGATGTGTTTTCTATGGTAGGGTAGCTAGATGTGTTTTCTATGGTAAGGTAGCTAGATGTGTTTTCTATGGTAGGGTAGCTAGATGTGTTTTTTATGGTAGGGTAGCTAAATGTGTTTTTTATGGTAGGGTAGCTAGATATGTTTTCTATGGTAGGGTAGCTAGATGTGTTTTTTATGGTAGGGTAGCTAGATGTGTTTTTTATGGTAGGGTAGCTAGATGTGTTTTCTATGGTAGGGTAGCTAAATGTGTTTTCTATGGTAGGGTAGCTAGATGTGTTTTCTATGGTAGGGTAGATAGATGTGTTTTTTATGGTAGGGTAGCTAAATGTGTTTTTTATGGTAGGGTAGCTAGATATGTTTTCTATGGTAGGGTAGCTAGATGTGTTTTTTATGGTAGGGTAGCTAGATGTGTTTTCTATGGTAGGGTAGCTAGATGTGTTTTCTATGGTAGGGTAGCTAGATGTGTTTTCTATGGTAAGGTAGCTAGATGTGTTTTCTATGGTAGGGTAGCTAGATGTGTTTTTTATGGTAGGGTAGCTAAATGTGTTTTTTATGGTAGGGTAGCTAGATATGTTTTCTATGGTAGGGTAGCTAGATGTGCTTTTTATGGTAGGGTAGCTAGATGTGTTTTCTATGGTAGGGTAGCTAGATGTGTTTTCTATGGTAGGGTAGCTAAATGTGTTTTCTATGGTAGGGTAGCTAGATGTGTTTTCTATGGAAGGGTAGCTAGATGTGTTTTCTATGGTAGGGTAGCTAGATGTGTTTTCTATGGTAGGGTAGCTAGATGTGTTTTCTATGGTAGGGTAGCTAGATGTGTTTTATATGGTAGGGTAGCTAGATGTGTTTTCTATGGTAGGGTAGCTAGATGTGTTTTCTATGGTAGGGTAGCTAGATGTCTTGGTTAGCAGGGGTGTAGTGATGAGGAGCGACGCTCCATCACTTATTTTCAATTTGAGAATACACAGTACAATGAATTGCCTACTCACAATAAAGCTCTCCTCGTAAACAGTGCCATGATATTAAAGCTATATGTATTTGTATTTACATTAGGCTATAGCCTACCAATACGGTGGGGGAGTGAATGATGAACTGTAGGCTGTGTGCCTACCAATAGCTACACCATGTAGTCTTATGCCTAATAGGGTATAGGTCTACTGTAAACTATTGATGTTTGTTCCTGAACTGGCCGAACGGCAGAGCTATCCTTCAGCACCACAAGTTGGTTTGACTCCTTTAACGTTATTGGGCGATCCTGCCGCTGACCCTCCCGTCCCTTTAACGTTATTGGGCGATCCTGCCGCTGACCCTCCCGTCCCTTTAACGTTATTGGGCGATCCTGCCGCTGACCCTCCCGTCCCTTTAACGTTATTGGGCGATCCTGCCGCTGACCCTCCCGTCCCTTTAACGTTATTGGGCGATCCTGCCGCTGACCCTCCCGTCCCTTTAACGTTATTGGGCGATCCTGCCGCTGACCCTCCCGTCCCTTTAACGTTATTGGGCGATCCTGCCGCTGACCCTCCCGTCCCTTTAACGTTATTGGGCGATCCTGCCGCTGACCCTCCCGTCCCTTTAACGTTATTGGGCGATCCTGCCGCTGACCCTCCCGTCCCTTTAACGTTATTGGGCGATCCTGCCGCTGACCCTCCCGTCCCTTTAACGTTATTGGGCGATCCTGCCGCTGACCCTCCCGTCCCTTTAACGTTATTGGGCGATCCTGCCGCTGACCCTCCCGTCCCTTTAACGTTATTGGGCGATCCTGCCGCTGACCCTCCCGTCCCTTTAACGTTATTGGGCGATCCTGCCGCTGACCCTCCCGTCCCTTTAACGTTATTGGGCGATCCTGCCGCTGACCCTCCCGTCCCTTTAACGTTATTGGGCGATCCTGCCGCTGACCCTCCCGTCCCTTTAACGTTATTGGGCGATCCTGCCGCTGACCCTCCCGTCCCTTTAACGTTATTGGGCGATCCTGCCGCTGACCCTCCCGTCCCTTTAACGTTATTGGGCGATCCTGCCGCTGACCCTCCCGTCCCTTTAACGTTATTGGGCGATCCTGCCGCTGACCCTCCCGTCCCTTTAACGTTATTGGGCGATCCTGCCGCTGACCCTCCCGTCCCTTTAACGTTATTGGGCGATCCTGCCGCTGACCCTCCCGTCCCTTTAACGTTATTGGGCGATCCTGCCGCTGACCCTCCCGTCCCTTTAACGTTATTGGGCGATCCTGCCGCTGACCCTCCCGTCCCTTTAACGTTATTGGGCGATCCTGCCGCTGACCCTCCCGTCCCTTTAACGTTATTGGGCGATCCTGCCGCTGACCCTCCCGTCCCTTTAACGTTATTGGGCGATCCTGCCGCTGACCCTCCCGTCCCTTTAACGTTATTGGGCGATCCTGCCGCTGACCCTCCCGTCCCTTTAACGTTATTGGGCGATCCTGCCGCTGACCCTCCCGTCCCTTTAACGTTATTGGGCGATCCTGCCGCTGACCCTCC
>CM062506.1:43017738-43157738 GCA_031479575.1 Coregonus ussuriensis | reverse complement strand
GTAGTAGACAGTGGTTCCCAGTAGTAGACAGTGGTTCCCAGTAGACAGTGGTTCCCAGTAGTAGACAGTGGTTCCCAGTAGTAGACAGTGGTTCCCAGTAGACAGTGGTTCCCAGTAGACAGTGGTTCCCAGTAGTAGACAGTGGTTCCCACTAGACAGTGGTTCCCACTAGACAGTGGTTCCCAGTAGACAGTGGTTCCCAGTAGACAGTGGTTCCCACTAGACAGTGGTTCCCACTAGACACTGGTTCCCAGTAGACACTGGTTCCCAGTAGACAGTGGTTCCCAGTAGACAGTGGTTCCCAGTAGACAGTGGTTCCCAGTAGTAGACAGTGGTTCCCAGTAGACAGTGGTTCCCAGTAGACAGTGGTTCCCACTAGACAGTGGTTCCCAGTAGTAGACAGTGGTTCCCAGTAGTAGACAGTGGTTCCCAGTAGTAGACAGTGGTTCCCAGTAGACAGTGGTTCCCAGTAGACAGTGGTTCCCAGTAGTAGACAGTGGTTCCCAGTAGACAGTGGTTCCCAGTAGACAGTGGTTCCCACTAGACAGTGGTTCCCAGTAGTAGACAGTGGTTCCCAGTAGTAGACAGTGGTTCCCAGTAGTAGACAGTGGTTCCCAGTAGACAGTGGTTCCCAGTAGACAGTGGTTCCCAGTAGACAGTGGTTCCCAGTAGACAGTGGTTCCCACTAGACAGTGGTTCCCAGTAGACAGTGGTTCCCACTAGACAGTGGTTCCCAGTAGACAGTGGTTCCCAGTAGACAGTGGTTCCCAGTAGACAGTGGTTCCCAGTAGACAGTGGTTCCCAGTAGTAGACAGTGGTTCCCAGTAGACAGTGGTTCCCACTAGACAGTGGTTCCCAGTAGACAGTGGTTCTCACTAGACAGTGGTTCTCACTAGACAGTGGTTCCCAGTAGTAGACAGTGGTTCCCACTAGACAGTGGTTCCCAGTAGTAGACAGTGGTTCCCAGTAGTAGACAGTGGTTCCCAGTAGACAGTGGTTCCCAGTAGACACTGGTTCCCAGTAGACACTGGTTCCCAGTAGTAGACAGTGGTTCCCAGTAGACAGTGGTTCCCACTAGACAGTGGTTCCCAGTAGTAGACAGTGGTTCCCACTAGACAGTGGTTCCCAGTAGACAGTGGTTCCCACTAGACAGTGGTTCCCAGTAGACAGTGGTTCTCACTAGACAGTGGTTCCCATTAGTAGACAGTGGTTCCCAGTAGTAGACAGTGGTTCCCACTAGACAGTGGTTCCCAGTAGACAGTGGTTCCCAGTAGACAGTGGTTCCCACTAGACAGTGGTTCCCAGTAGTAGACAGTGGTTCCCAGTAGACAGTGGTTCCCAGTAGACAGTGGTTCCCAGTAGACAGTGGTTCCCACTAGACAGTGGTTCCCAGTAGACAGTGGTTCCCAGTAGACAGTGGTTCTCACTAGACAGTGGTTCTCACTAGACAGTGGTTCCCAGTAGTAGACAGTGGTTCCCACTAGACAGTGGTTCCCACTAGACAGTGGTTCCCAGTAGTAGACAGTGGTTCCCAGTAGTAGACAGTGGTTCCCAGTAGACAGTGGTTCCCAGTAGTAGACAGTGGTTCCCAGTAGTAGACAGTGGTTCCCAGTAGACAGTGGTTCCCAGTAGACAGAGCTGAGGGTCTAACTGGAAGTGTTAAGGAGTGACAGAGGGACAGTGGTTAGCCTAACTGGAGAGGACTGACGTTGGTTGTTATCTACAGGATGTCCAGGGCTAGGAAGAGGACTGACGTTGGTTGTTATCTACAGGATGTCCAGGGCTAGGAAGAGGACTGACGTTGGCTAGGAAGAGGACTGACGTTGGTTGTTCTCTCTTTCTCTCTGAGAACCTGAGCCCTAGGACCATACGTCAGGACTACCGGGCATGATGACACCTTGCTGTCCCCAGTCCGCCTGGCCTTGCTGCTATTCCAGTTTCAACTGTTCTGCCTGCGGTTACGAAACCCCTACCTGTCCCAGACCTGCTGTTTTCAACTCTTAATGATCGGCTATGAAAAGCCAACTGAGAGACCTGAGCCCTAGGACCATACGTCGGGACTACCGGCCGTGGTGACTCCTTGCTGTCCCCAGTCCGCCTGGCCTTGCTGCTATTCCAGTTTCAACTGTTCTGCCTGCGGTTATGGAACCCCTACCTGTCCCAGACCTGCTGTTTTCAACTCTTAATGATCGGCTATGAAAAGCCAACTGAGATTTATTCCTGATTATTATTTGACCATGCTTGTCACTTATGAACATTTTTGAACATCTTGGCATGGTTCTGTTATAATATTCACCCGGCACAGCCAGAAGAGGACTGGCCACCCCTCATAGCCTGGTTCCTCTCTAGGTTTCTTCCTAGGTTTTCGCCTTTCTAGGGAGTTTTTCCTAGCCACCGTGCTTCTACACCTGCATTACTAGCTGTTTGGGGTTTTAGGCTGGGTTTCTGTACAGCACTTCGAGATATTAGCTGATGTAAGAAGGGCTATATAAAATAAAATTGATTGATTGAAATTGATTATCTACAGGATGTCCAGGGCTAGGAAGAGGACTGACGTTGGTTGTTATCTACAGGATGTCCAGGGCTAGGAAGAGGACTGACGTTGGTTGTTATCTACAGGATGTCCAGGGCTAGGAAGAGGACTGACGTTGGTTGTTATCTACAGGATGTCCAGGGCTAGGAAGAGGACTGATGTTGGTTGTTATCTACAGGATGTCCAGGGCTAGGAAGAGGACTGACGTTGGTTGTTATCTACAGGATGTCCAGGGCTAGGAAGAGGACTGACGTTGGTTGTTATCTACAGGATGTCCAGGGCTAGGAAGAGGACTGACGTTGGTTGTTATCTACAGGATGTCCAGGGCTAGGAAGAGGACTGACGTTGGTTGTTATCTACAGGATGTCCAGGGCTAGGAAGAGGACTGACGTTGGTTGTTATCTACAGGATGTCCAGGGCTAGGAAGAGGACTGACGTTGGTTGTTATCTACAGGATGTCCAGGGCTAGGAAGAGGACTGACGTTGGTTGTTATCTACAGGATGTCCAGGGCTAGGAAGAGGACTGACGTTGGTTGTTATCTACAGGATGTCCAGGGCTAGGAAGAGGACTGACGTTGGTTGTTATCTACAGGATGTCCAGGGCTAGGAAGAGGACTGACGTTGGTTGTTATCTACAGGATGTCCAGGGCTAGGAAGAGGACTGACGTTGGTTGTTATCTACAGGATGTCCAGGGCTAGGAAGAGGACTGACGTTGTATCACCCTAGACCAACAACACAAACCTATCTACTGGTGACATGAGGGTTTTTCACAAACGGCTCCACAGGACAGCTCTGCTGCTTATCTGTAGAACCAGGAAGTGATTACTGTTTCATTAGTCAATGTTAGTTATACCTATTTTCCTACAGTGATACCATAATGAATGTGTTGAGGTATTAGTCAACGTTAGTTATACCGCAATGTTGACTCCTGAGTGGCGCAGTGGTCTAAGGCACTGCATCGCAGTGCTAACTGTGCCACTAGAGATCCTGGTTCGAATCCAGGCTCTGTCGCAGCCGGCCGCGACCGGGAGACTCATGGGCGGCGCACAATTGGCCCAGCGTCGTCCAGGGTAGGGGAGGGAATGGCCGGCAGGGATGTAGCTCAGTTGATAGAGCATGGCGTTTGCAACGCCAGGGTTGTGGGTTTGATTCCCACGGGGGGCCAGTATAAAAAAATAAAAAATATGTATTCACTAACTGTAAGTCGCTCTGGATAAGAGCGTCTGCTAAATGACGTAAATGTAAAAATGTAAATGTAATGTTGGCGTTAATGATTTTTCAGGAGTTTCATATTATTAGTTCAGCGCAAAACGACCTTCCTCCTCTCCTCTCCCGCCAAATTAAAAACCAAGGCGGCACTTAAGATGAGAGATTCGTTTTCACATGGCTAGCAGCTAGCAAGCCTTTTTGTTATTTAAAAAAAGTTCAGGGCGCAAAATGTCATCAGCAAAGAAAAATAAGGCAGATGTCCGCTCATTTATTGCCTCTTGGACAAAGGAATATGGATTAGTTTTACTGAAGGGCCGGTCTGTTTGCGCTCTCTGTTGTAAAACTGTTGTTTGTCGGACATAAAGTGTGCAGCATCATTTTGAAACGAGACATGAGAAAAACCTCAAGGATGAGGAGGACATCAAGAGGGCCGTGTCCAGGTATGGGCCGTGTCCAGGTATGGGCCGTGTCCAGGTATGGGCCGTGTCCAGGTATGGGCCGTGTCCAGGTATGGGCCGTGTCCAGGTATGGGCCGTGTCCAGGTATGAAAAGCACAGCAGTGTGTTTACAAACCTACATGCAGTCAAAAATCAAGCTACTGAGGTGAGCTACAACGCTGCACTGCTAAACATGGAAAACCATTTACTGATGGGGAATATATCAAGGAGGCTTTCCTCAGTAGTTCGCTGGCTTTATTTGATGGTTTGCCTAACAAAGACACAATCATCTCAAAGATAAAAGACATGTCTGTCAGAGCTTTTGAAAGCCGAGATGGTTGAAAATGTAAAGGAGAAGCAAACTGTAGCGTTAAAAGATGCACCTGTGTTTAGTGTGGGTCTTGATGAGAGTGTGGATGTGATATTCCACGTCTGGCAGTTGTTGCAAGATACTGTGAGGAACTGCTTTGTCTAAAACCCATGCAGGGTACTACTAAAGGGGAAGATGTAGCAAAAGCCTTCACAGATCATTTTGAGGAGAGAGAGGTGTCTGTATTAAAAACATATTCGCTATTACAACTGACGGTGCCCCCGCTATGGTGGGGAAACAAAGGATTTGCAAAGTTGATTGAAGAGAAGATTGGCCATCCTGTGGTTAAATGTCACTGTATCATTCAAGAGAATATGTGTTCCAAGATTTCAAATTCAGATTTAGGTGCTGTGATGGCTACTGTAGTTAAAATGGTGCTGTGATGGCTACTGTAGTTAAAATGGTGCTGTGATGGCTACTGTAGTTAAAATGGTGCTGTGATGGCTACTGTAGTTAAAATGGTGCTGTGATGGCTACTGTAGTTAAAATGGTGCTGTGATGGCTACTGTAGTTAAAATGGTGCTGTGATGGCTACTGTAGTTAAAATGGTGCTGTGATGGCTACTGTAGTTAAAATGGTGCTGTGATGGCTACTGTAGTTAAAATGGTGCTGTGATGGCTACTGTAGTTAAAATGGTGCTGTCATGGCTACTGTAGTTAAAATGGTGCTGTGATGGCTACTGTAGTTAAAATGGTGCTGTGATGGCTACTGTAGTTAAAATGGTGCTGTCATGGCTACTGTAGTTTCCTTGTCGCTCATCTTTGACACAGACAGTTGCTGGAAGAGATGGAACAAATCCACAAAGACTTGCATCTTCACTGCAGTGTCAGGTGGTTAAGTGGAGGGAAGGTTCTGGAACGGTTCGTGGAGTGTTTGGAGACAGTTAAAGCCTTTCTGGCTGAAAAGGGCCCAAACTATGCAGAGCTTGAGGATGAGGATTGGCTTGTAAAACCGATGTTTCTCACTGACATAACAGGTCACCTCAATGAGCTCAACCTGGGCCTACAGTGTGCAGGCCAAACTGCTGGATCTGTTCCATGCATTCGTCTACTTAAAGCAACTCAAAGGGCTGTCAATGCGACGCGGTGTCAGTACTGACGTTGTCGGAGTGGACATGGGGGAGCTGAAGTCCAAGTTCTCTGTCAGATTTCAAGACTTCAAGCAACATGGCCCAGTGTTTTCTTTTTTGATCAAGCCAGACCACTTTAAGGAGAGCGACTTGGATCTGTCTGTGTTTCAGTGGATGGGTATCGAGGATTTTGAAATGCAGCTGATCGAGTTCAATGCATCCTCCTTTTAGTCATCAAAATGCATGGAGCTGCGCTGAGAACTGGGAGGGACTGAGAGAGATCAGAGGGCCTCCATTATCCCTGCCAGTGAAATGTGACAGTCTGAAGAAGGTTGCATGTGCAATGCTTTCAGCATTTGGATCCACGTATCTATGTGAACAGATCTTTTCACACATGAAGTCAATCCTGAGCCCCTCACGCAGCCGGCTGACAACGGACCACTCGGAGGAGGCCTGTGTGCAGCTCATAGTCTCTAAATGTAGCCCAGATATTACGTGGGTCCAGCAATGGAAGGCAGGGGACAAGGATCACACTACATCGGTAAGATGTGATTTACAATATCAAATAATATTCATGCAAGTGTGTGTATGAGAGAGTGTTTGTGTATGCAGGGGATTTGGAATAAGACTGGGGAGACAGGAGACGGAGTAGGCTACGACTCTCAGCAGCAGATATGGTTGATAATATGGAAATAAGATTGTTTTATCTTACATTCAGTTATGTTTAGGGTTGTTGGTAGGCCTAACAGTCGTCTGTCGTTTTTCTAATTTTTTTATTGAACCTTTTTCAATAAATGTTATTTTTTAATCACGTATTATTTGGCCTTTGTAGTTCTGTAGCCTATATTGAAATGGGACTGTTCCACAAAAATACATGAAGGAGCAATTTATACACATTATTGTTATTATTATAAATTACGATGTATACATCATATTTCCAAGTGTTCTAACGAAATGTCCACACGGTAAATACACGGTGCCTTTGGAAAGTCATCAGACCCCTTGACTTTTTCCACATTTTGTTACGTTGCAGCTTTATACTAAAATAGATTACATTGTTTTTTCCCCTCATCAATCTACACACAATACCCCATAATGACAAAGCAAAAACAGGTTTTTAGAATTGTTTGCAAATGTATATAAACAAAAAAAAAATGGAAATATCACATTTACATAAGTATTCAGACCCTTTACTCAGTACTTTGTACTGTACTGCCAAAGCACCTTTGGCATTGATTACAGCCTCGAGTCTTCTTGGGTATGACGCTACAAGCTTAGCACAGCTGTATTTGGGGAGTTTCTCCCATTCTTCTCTGCAGATCCTCTCAAGCTCTGTCAGGTTGGATGGGGAGCGTTGCTGCACAGCTTTTTTCAGGTCTCTCCAGAGATGTTATATCGGGTTCAAGTCCGGGCTCTGGCTGGGCCACTCAAGGACATTCAGAGACTTGTCCCGAAGCGTTGTCTTGGCTGTGTGCTTTGGGTTGTTGTCCTGTTGGAAGGTGAACGTTCACCCCAGTCTGAGGTCCTGTGCGCTCTGGAGCAGGTTTTCATCAAGGATCTCTCTGTACTTTGCTCTTTTCATCTTTGCCTCGATACTGACTAGTCTGAAAAACATCCCCACAGCATGATGCTGCCACCACCATGATGCTGCCACCACCATGATGCTGCCACCACCATGATGCTGCCACCACCATGCTTCACCGTAGGGATGGTGCCAGGTTTCCTCCAGACGTGACGCTTGGCATTCAGGCCAAAGAGTTCAATCTTGGTTTCATCAGACCAGAGAATCTTGTTTCTCATGGTCTGAGAGTCTTTAGGTGCCTTTTGGTAAACTCCAAGTGGGCTGTCATGTACCTTTTACTGAGGAGTGGCTTCCGTCTGGCCACTCTAGCATAAAGGCCTGATTGGTGGAGTACTGCACGGATGGTTGTCCTTCTGGAAGGTTCTCCCATCTCCACAGAGATGTTATTTCATAGTTTTAATGTCTTCACTATTGTTCTACAATGTAGAAAATAGTAAAAATAAAGAAAACCCCTTTAATGAGTAGGCGTGTCCAAGCTTTTAACTGGTACTGGTAATTGGTGCTGATTCACCACCTGAGGAATTGGAAACTCAAAACACATTAGCTAGATCGCAAACTCTAAATATAACACTTACTGCTAGTAGCCATGTATTAATCTAAAACCAGTAAATGTTATGTCCTATTTTCTTAAATGAATGAGGACACTCGCGATGGCGAAGCCTAATTTCTCCGTATTCCAAAGTCATCTCAGATATCTACAGAAAGCTGAGACTCTCCTCTCTTTAAGGACAACTAGTTGCTTCCACTGTTGTTTTTTCACGCAATTGCATGTTATACAATCACAAAGGGGTAGAGAGAGTGTGAGCGGCTCGCTCATTACAGCCCCAGCAAAACAGGCAGGCACAGCGGCAGGGCAGACAAATACTTTTTCTTTACTCACACAGCCAAGTCAAAGGGTCACAGACTGGAGCACTGTGCAGGAAATTAGCTTTAAAACTGCAGAATTGTCTCTCAGCTCAATGGAAACATTTGTAGAATTGATGGAAATTAGCTTCAAAACTGCAACATTTTCTCTCAGCTCAATGGAAAAATGTGTAGAATTGCAGAGAATTTGCTTTACAACAGCAAAATGTTCTCTATGCTGCTAAGATACCTTAACCTATCTGGCTAATAGACTGTTAGAGTTTACACTTCCAATGAACTGTGGGGAGGTCAAAATAATGAAAACTGTCTACCAAATCTATTCATTTAAAAATGTGGATAACTTGCCATTATCATTCACCTGATGATTAGACAAGATGTTACTTTTAATTTTTCTCCTAAAATATTATTGGGGTCTCTGGTTTGTCTGGGTGGCTGTCCCTGGGCAAGAAAGAAAAACCTGCCCTAGATACCACCTCATCATCTTCCTCCAATCTCATTTTCCTAACACTCCAGAGGATGCAAACTACCACTAACCTCCATAACTCCCTGATATTAGCATGGCAGGGAGTGTGTGTATGTGTGGGTCTGGGACTGAGCATCCAGCCAGACAAATACAGCAGTAGGTCTCTGCCTCCATGCTGTTTTAATGCAAAGTGGTTGTTTTGAATAGGGGAGGAAGAGCTAAGTCAATTCCCTTGATGCCCAGTGTGATAACACTACTGTCACCTCGGAACACTTGTAGAAAAAAGTTATAAAACCAAAGATCCAATATAGAACCCCCAATGAAACGAAAAAAAAACGTTTACAGTGCATTCAGAAAGTATTCACACCCCTTGACTTTTTCCACATTTTGTTGTTTCAGGCAGATATTCTTTGTCACTGGCCAGCACACAATACCCCATAATGTCAAAGTGGGATTATGTTTCTTGAAATTTTGACAAATTTAAGAAAAACTGAAAAGCTGAAATGTCTTGAGTCATTAACTATTCAACCCCATTGTTAAGGGGGAATTTCACCATAGAGGAATCTGAGGCATTTTTAGGACAGTGAGATGTGTTTCACACATAATTGCCCAGGAGGAAGGCAGGTCAGGTCTTCGCGAGCTGAATGATACACCCTTTGACGGCTTCTGAGATCAAAAAATAAATGTAGTCCTGCTTTGTAGTCCGAAGTCGTGAAGGCTCTATGTTATGCTGATCACACTATACGTTTTCGTGGTGTAGATATGGTTGTCCTTGTTCGATAGAGCCATTGGACGTCTTTTGGCGGATTCATTGATAAATATACAAGCTGATACATTTTTTCCAGTGTCTGAAAGACACAACTTGTGTTGTGTTGTGTTGTTGGTGCTTCAGTCTCTGGCCCCCGTCCCTCCCCCAAGGGAAAGGAGGCGGACACTAACAACAATATTTTGGGAAGAACTAAAAGAACTGACCAGACGCAATGGCTTCAAGTGATTCCTCTCATCAACACAAATTCGACGATGGAGCATCTATTAGCTCCATGGTGACATTCAACCATACATGTTTTAACCGGAATATAGAGAAGAGTATTCGAAACAAAGAGTTGGATTTAGCTAAAGTCAGAAGCTCAGCCGATGAAGCTACAACCGATGCCAGCACCAAGAGGGCCAAGCTAAGTAAGTATTTTTTTCCTGCTAGCCACCTAGCTAGCTAGCTACCTAGCCACCTAGCTAGCTAGCTAACTTTAGTTTATCTACAGAAACCCATATTGTGTATTGCTGGCTAACATACTGCTGTGTTACAGTGGAGGGAAATCAAATATTTTCTCTGTTTGCTAATTTAGCTAGCTAGGTAGCAAGCTGACCAACTACCGGTAACCATATCTATGACTAAAAATAGAAGATGTTTTACCATCGGAGATCTTTTGTATCTCGATTAAACAGCAAGCTACAACATTACAACCAGCCACCTAAAGGTTTACCAGCAAATGTTAGCACATGACTGGAGTTACCTAGCTATTTAGCCTGGTGCCTGCTAACTTGTTATGCATCAATCAATTTCAATCAATTTTATTTTATATAGCCCTTCTTACATCAGCTAATATCTCGAAGTGCTGTACAGAAACCCAGCCTAAAACCCCAAACAGCTAGTAATGCAGGTGTAGAAGCACGGTGGCTAGGAAAAACTCCCTAGAAAGGCGAAAACCTAGGAAGAAACCTAGAGAGGAACCAGGCTATGAGGGGTGGCCAGTCCTCTTCTGGCTGTGCCGGGTGAAGATTATAACAGAACCATGCCAAGATGTTCAAAAATGTTCATAAGTGACAAGCATGGTCAAATAATAATCAGGAATAAATCTCAGTTGGCTTTTCATAGCCGATCATTAAGAGTTGAAAACAGCAGGTCTGGGACAGGTAGGGGTTCCATAACCGCAGGCAGAACAGTTGAAACTGGAATAGCAGCAAGGCCAGGCGGACTGGGGACAGCAAGGAGTCACCACGGCCGGTAGTCCCGACGTATGGTCCTAGGGCTCAGGTCTCTCAGTTGGCTTTTCATAGCCGATCATTAAGAGTTGAAAACAGCAGGTCTGGGACAGGTAGGGGTTTCGTAACCGCAGGCAGAACAGTTGAAACTGGAATAGCAGCAAGGCCAGGCCAGGCACGCCTTGCATTTTTAACTTGTCAGCAACTAAATAATTTTAATAGCTAGCTGTGTAACATAATTGACGAGGGTTGACATTGGTTATGATTATGACCATGGATGCATTTCAATCTCACAAAATTATAGGCATGACGCAAGATAAGATTCCAAACAGATGCAAATAACAAATATTGCATATCCAGCAAGCTAGCTAGCGAAGCTTACTAGCAAACAGTGAGGAGAAACAATAATACAACAACTTACTGTTTTAAATCTCTAAAACGGAATCTGTTATTTTATTGACATGGCTGTAGGTAGATACGGTCTTCCTACCTACCTAGGGTCATTTGTACGGTCTGGTCACTGTGCAGAGGTTGAGGGTTATGCCATATTTCTTCCTATAGGCTAGATATTGTTCTAAATGTAATCTCTGTGCCTGTGCACATGTATGCATGTTCAAATAGTCCCTAATGTTGATATTAAGCTGGCACAGTTCAACTGTTGTTCAAACTGTACAATAGAGTATAATATTTTTTTCTGTCTTACAGACAATACCGTGTGGTGCCTGGGCTTCTTCCTGGAGTGGATTCTAGATACTGAGACAGAATTCCTGTGTCTGTTTGTGTCATTGTAGCAGAACTGTATCCTGTGAGCTGTATCCTTCTCGAGGGGTTAGACATTATGCAGATGACTCGTGAGGAGCTGAATGGCAGTTTGATCACTCCTCCCACAGCTGTCCAAGTATTCCCTGAACATACTGTATGTTTCTTTGGAATGGCAATTTCATCATGACCACCTCTCCCATCATCTGCTGATCACCAATTCTCTTAGCCACAGATTGTTACACCAGATAATGTGATTTAACCAAAGATTGTTGGTGTCTAAGGTAACCTGCCTAAATGACTACCGACCCGTAGCACTCATAAAGTGCTTTGAAAGGCTGGTCATGGCTCACATCAACACCATTATCCCAGAAACCCTAGACCCACTCCAATTTGCTTACAGCCCCAACAGATCCACAGATGCAATCTCTATTGCACTCCACACTGCCCTTTCCCACCTGGACAAGAGGAACACCTACGTGAGAATGCTGTTCATTGACTACAGCTCAGCGTTCAACACCATAGTGCCATCAAAGCTCATCACTAAGCTAAGGACCCTGGGACTAAACACCTCCCTCTGCAACTGGATCCTGGACTTCCTGACGGGCCGCCCCAAGGTGGTAAGGGTAGGTAACAACACATCTGCCACGCTGATCCTCAACACGGGGGCCCCTCAGGGGTGCGTGCTCAGTCCCCTCCTGTACTCCCTGTTCACCCATGACTGCATGGCCAGGGATGACTCCAACACCATCATTAAGTTTGTCGATGACCGACAACAATGAGACAGCCTATAGGGAGGAGGTCAGAGACCTGGCCGTGTGGTGCCAGGATAACAACCTCTCCCTCAAAGTGATCAAGACAAAGGAGATGATTGTGGACTACAGGGAAAAGAGGACAGATCACTCCCCCATTCTCATCGACAGGGCTGTAGTGGAACAGGTTGAGAGCTTCAAGTTCCTTGGTGTCCACATCACCAACAAACTATCATGGTCCATGCACACCAAGACAGTCGTGAAGAGGGCACGACAAAGCCTATTCCCCCTCAGGAAACTGAAAAGATTTGGCATGGGTCCTCAGATCCTCAAAAAGTTATACAGTTGCACCATCGAGAGCATCCTGACTGGTTGCATCACCGCCTGGTATGGCAACTGCTCGGCCTCCGACATCAAAGCACTACAGAGGGTAGTGCATACGGCCCAGTACATCACTGGGGCCAAGCTTCCTGCCATCCAAGACCTCTATACCAGGCGGTGTCAGAGGAAGGCCCTCAAAATTGTCAAAGACTCCAGCCACCCTAGTCATAGACTGTTCTCTCTGCTACCGCACAGCAAGCGGTACCGGAGTGCCAAGTCTAGGTTCAAAAGGCTTCTTAACAGCTTCTACCCCCAAGCCATAAGACTCCTGAACAGCTAATCAAATGGCTACCCACACTATTTGCATTGCCCCCCCACCCCCTCTTTTACGCTGCTGCTACTCTGTTTATTATCTATGCATAGTCACTTTAACTCTACCTACATGTACATATTACCTCAATTACCTCGACTAACCGGTGCCCCCGCACATCGACTCTGTACCGGTACCCCCTGTATAAAGCCTCCCTACAGTTATTTTACTGCTGCTCTTTAACTATTTGTTATTTCTATTTTTTAGTTGTCTATTTTTTTACTTAACTCTTATTTTCTTAACTGCATTGTTGGTTAAGGGCTTGTCAGTCAGCATTTCACTGTAAGGTCTACACCTGTTGTATTCCGCGCATGTGACAAATAACATTGGATATAATTTGATATCCATTACGGGGAGTTACAGGATAGGTGCTGTTGGACCAACCTTAGTTACAGGACAGGTGCTGTTGGGCCAACCTTAGTTACAGGACAGGTGCTGTTGGACCAACCTTAGTTACAGGATAGGTGCTGTTGGGCCAACCTTAGTTACAGGATAGGTGCTGTTGGGCCAACCTTAGTTACAGGATAGGTGCTGTTGGGCCAACCTTAGTTACAGGATAGGTGCTGTTGGACCAACCTTAGTTACAGGACAGGTGCTGTTGGGCCAACCTTAGTTACAGGACAGGTGCTGTTGGACCAACCTTAGTTACAGGATAGGTGCTGTTGGGCCAACCTTAGTTACAGGATAGGTGCTGTTGGGCCAACCTTAGTTACAGGATAGGTGCTGTTGGACCAACCTTAGTTACAGGACAGGTGCTGTTGGGCCAACCTTAGTTACAGGATAGGTGCTGTTGGGAATTTTCGACCAACCTTAGCGATGCCGTCTTCATCCTTGATTCGGGGAAACAAGGGTCTGTGTCTATTTGCAGGGGGTCAGTTGGATTTATTTTTGCTCCATAAAGTAATCCAACAATATGTGCACTGCCATCGTGTCTATTTCAAGTCTTCTCACTCATTGATAGAGACAGGTCTCTGTTATCATGACACGCAGCACTTTGGGGTGGACGCACACCTGTCTCCATCAATTAGAGAAGACTTGAAATAGACAAGATGTCGGCAAAAATCTTTGGGTAAATCACATTATCTGGTGTAACAATCTGTAGCTACAGTTCTCTGCAGTTGAGTATCTCTACACCTGAGACACACTCGGACACACTGAACTGTACTACACTGTTCATACTATTATTTTTTGTATGTTACTTTTACCATATAACATTCTTGGTGAATACCCAGTTCTCTTGAGTTAGCATTAAATTGTGTATTTTAGAAATAAACAAACATTGTTTGGATATCTGAATGTCTAGCATCTGTTTGACACTACAGAGCCCTGTACAGCTTATATAAATATCTTCTGTGAATCCATAAGGGCAGACACTTTTCAAAGATTGATAGAAAATATCCATATTTATTTGATGGTTTTTCTAAATCAGGACTCTCCAACCCTGTTCCTGGAGAGCTACCGTCCTGTAGGTTTTCACTCCAACCCTGTTCCCGGAGAGCTACCTTCCTGTAGGTTTTCACTCCAACCCTGTTCCCGGAGAGCTACCTTCCTGTAGGTTTTCACTCCAACCCTGTTCCCGGAGAGCTACCGTCCTGTAGGTTTTCACTCCAACCCTGTTCCCGGAGAGCTACCTTCCTGTAGGTTTTCACTCCAACCCTGTTCCTGGAGAGCTACCGTCCTGTAGATTTTCACTCCAACCCTGTTCCCGGAGAGCTACCGTCCTGTAGGTTTTCACTCCAACCCTGTTCCTTGGAGAGCTACCGTCCTGTAGGTTTTCACTCCAACCCTGTTCCTTGGAGAGCTACCGTCCTGTAGGTTTTCACTCCAACCCTGTTCCCGGAGAGCTACCGTCCTGTAGGTTTTCACTCCAACCCTAATCTAGTCACCTGATTCGAATAATTAACTGGTTGATAAGCTGAACCAGGTTAGTTACAACTGGGGTTGGAGCGAAAACCTACAGGAGGGTTATCTCTCCAGGAACAGGGCCGGAGACCCCTGTTCTACCACAGGAGGTTGAAGGAGAATGGGCTGGTGGTAACGGCTGGAGCCGAATTAGTGGAATGGTATCAAATACATCAAACACATGGTTTCCATTGTTACGAGCCGTCCTCCCCTCAGCAGCCTCCTGTGTGTTCTACATGGTCTTATGCTGAGCCACCCTGGCTGCGGTTACACAGGCAGTCCAATTCTGATATTTTCCACTAATTGGTTACATCAGATCTTTTTTCAGAACAGATCTGATGTGGGAAAAGATCAGAATTGGGCTGCCGGTGTAAACGCAGCCATAGTCCTTTATCCGGCTTCGGTGCACTGGCATGGTTAGCTGGCGAAGCTGAGGCTCTTAGCGCTTATGGCGATGGTCTTGTCCTGCCTGCGGTGAACGGCCAGCTGGATAAGACTGCCGGAAGTCATATAGGGGTTCTTAACCACCAACTGTTTGGTCCTCTTGCAGAAGATCTGCTGGTACTGTACGTCTCCTGGAAAGACATGGTTGTGGCGTTAGCATTTTACACTTTTTGTGGAAGGGACGTAGGACAACATGCCTTTGTTGCCAAAGGTATCGACCGAATGGGACCAGCTAGCGTATTGTTTTATGGACAATGAGGGGACATTAGAAGCTGCTTTTGAGAGGAAATATCAGTCAAGAAAGTGAATGGGCTGGGGGGCTAAAGAAGGTGTGAAAAGTCTTAGGAAGGCAATTCTTACACAGTATTAATTGTTGTGAATGGAGATCGAGCAGAAATGGAACCGCATGTTGGTGGAATCAGATTCTGTACCACCTACAACAAAATACAGAACAATACACAATTTAACCACCCCACTAATGGTATTGATCTCTATTAGACTGGCTAGCTAAGCATACCTAACATGGACATTTCAATATTGTCAGCTTGCTGTTTCCTAACTAGCGTCACTAAATTGGCAGTGAGATTGCTACCCAGCTGAGACTGGCTGAGAACCAACTAACCAACCATAGATGATTTATACACATTCATCATTGCTACCAACACACACAGTGAGTTAGCTATATGTTGACAATTCTATTTTTAGTAACGGAGTGTTTTCCAGACTTATCATTTACATTTACGTCATTTAGCAGACGCTCTTATCCAGAGCGACTTACAAATTGGTGCATTCACCCTATAGCCAGTGGGATAACCACTTTACAAATTTTTTTTTTTTTGGGGGGGGGGTAGAAGGATTACTTTATCCTATCCCAGGTATTCCTTAAAGAGGTGGGGTTTCAAATGTCTCCGGAAGGTGGTGAGTGACTCCGCTGTCCTGGCGTCGTGAGGGAGCTTGTTCCACCATTGGGGTGCCAGAGCAGCGAACAGTTTTGACTGGGCTGAGCGGGAACTATGCTTCCGCAGAGGAAGGGGAGCCAGCAGGCCAGAGGTGGATGAACGCAATGCCCTCGTTTGGGTGTAGGGACTGATCAGAGACTGAAGGTACCGAGGTGCCGTTCCCCTCACTGCTCCATAGGCAAGCACCATGGTCTTGTAATGGATGCGAGCTTCAACTGGAAGCCAGTGGAGTGTGCGGAGGAGGGGGGTGACGTGAGAGAACTTGGGAAGGTTGAACACCAGACGGGCTGCGGCATTCTGGATGAGTTGTAGGGGTTTAATGGCACAGGCAGGGAGCCCAGCCAACAGCGAGTTGCAGTAATCCAGACGGGAGATGACAAGTGCCTGGATTAGGACCTGTGCCGCTTCCTGTGTAAGGCAGGGTCGTACTCTCCGAATGTTGTAGAGCATGAACCTGCAGGATCGGGTCACCGCCTTGATGTTAGCGGAGAACGACAGGGTGTTGTCCAGGGTCACGCCAAGGCTCTTCGCACTCTGGGAGTAGGACACAACGGAGTTGTCAACCGTGATGGCGAGATCATGGAACGGGCAGTCCTTCCCCGGGAGGAAGAGCAGCTCCGTCTTGCCAAGGATCAGCTTGAGGTGGTGATCCATCATCCATACTGATATGTCTGCCAGACATGCAGAGATGCGATTCGCCACCTGGTTATCAGAAGGGGGAAAGGAGAAGATTAGTTGTGTATCGTCAGCGTAGCAATGATAGGAGAGGCCATGTGAGGATATGACAGAGCCAAGTGACTTGGTGTATAGGGAGAAAAGGAGAGGGCCTAGAACTGAGCCCTGGGGGACACCAGTGGTGAGAGCACGTGGTGCGGAGACAGCTTCTCGCCACGCCACTTGGTAGGAGCGACCGGTCAGGTAGGACGCAATCCAGGAGTGAGCCGCGCCGGAGATGCCCAGCTCGGAGAGGGTGGAGAGGAGGATCTGATGGTTCACAGTATCAAAGGCAGCAGACAGGTCTAGAAGGACAAGAGCAGAGGAGAGAGAGTTAGCTTTAGCAGTGCGGAGAGTCTCCGTGACACAGAGAAGAGCAGTCTCAGTTGAATGACCAGTCCTGAAACCTGACTGGTTTGGATCAAGAAGGTCATTCTGAGAGAGATAGCAAGAGAGTTGGCTAAAGACGGCACGCTCAATAGTTTTGGAAAGAAAAGAAAGAAGGGATACTGGTCTGTAGTTGTTGACATCAGTGGGATCGAGTGTTGGTTTTTTGAGAAGGGGTGCAACTCTCGCTCTCTTGAAGACGGAAGGGACATAGCCAGCGGTCAAGGATGAGTTGATCAGCGAGGTGAGGTAGGGGAGAAGGTCACCGGAGATGGTCTGGAGAAGAGAGGAGGGGATGGGGTCAAGCGGGCAGGTTGATGGGTGGCCTGCAGTCACAAGTCGCAAGATTTTATCTGGAGAGAGAGGGGAGAAAGAAGTCAAAGCATAGGGTAGGGCAGTGTGAGCAGGACCAGCAGTGTCATTAGACTTAACAAACGAGGATCGGATGTCGTCAACCTTCGTCAACCTTCTAATCAAGATATATTAGTGTTTTATTTTTCACATTATTTTTACAAATGTTAGAATGTTTCTTCCACTTTGACATTGCAGATTATTTTGTGTAGATCATTGACAAATTACAATTAAATCCAATTTAATCCCACTTTGTAACACAACAGAATGTGGAAAAAGTCAAGGGGTGTGAATACTTTCAGAAGGCACTGTATGAAGCAAGCGTGTAATGCGTTCTTATAGAGGGTTAGTCATAGTTCGATAAGAGGTTTAAGTGAAGGTGTTTTGTTGAGTTGACATTTGACCTTTAGTTGCGCGTTAACTGGGTCATGCCTAACATGTCTTCAGGGCCCGCGCCCTGTCTTCAGGGCCCGCGCCCTGTCTTCAGGGCCCGCGCCCTGTCTTCAGGGCCCGCGCCCTGTCTTCAGGGCCCGCGCCCAGTCTTCAGGGCCCGCGCCCAGTCTTCAGGGCCCGCGCCCAGTCTTCAGGGCCCGCGCCCAGTCTTCAGGGCCCGCGCCCAGTCTTCAGGGCCCGCGCCCAGTCTTCAGGGCCCGCGCCCAGTCTTCAGGGCCCGCGCCCTGTCTTCATGGCCCACGCCCTGTCTTCAGGGCCCGCGGCCCGCGCCCTGTCTTCAGGGCCCGCGCCCTGTCTTCAGGGCCCGCGCCCTGTCTTCAGGGCCCGCGCCCTGTCTTCATGGCCTGCGCCCTGTCTTCAAGGCCTGCGCCCTGTAATTCAGAAGAACTGAGCGACTTCTGCTAGATGTGCCAGCTGCAAAATCAAAATGGCCTATATTGTAAAAATTTATGAAAACTAAAATGTGCTTTTTTGGTCTTAATTTAAGGTTAGGGTTAGAAGTGTGGTTAGGGTTAGTGCACTATGTAGGGAACAGGGTGCCATTTGTGATGTAGCCAGGGTCAAAGTCAGCTTCTCATCTCAGGCTGTGGTCAGTCTGAGGACTTCTGAGTGACCAAACTGTCGTAAAGGAGAACAAGGGGATTGGAACTGGGAGTACAATAGCTGAGCAGGGTTGGCTGTCTCTGGGTCTATCACAGTGTAGCCTGGCTGGGCTGAATAAAGCTGTGTAATGGGAGTGAAGGCAACATTTTTTATAGGCCAAGGGGCAGCAGTGCTCGCGTTTCTCACCAATCTCTGTGTGTGTGTGTGTGTGTTGTGTGCGTGTGCGTGTGCGTGTGTGCACGCATGCATGTGTGTATTGGTATGGCGGGGAGGTCAGAGCTCGCCTGGTCTGCCAAGTGGACATTCCTGTCCGGTAACACCATTTTCACTGCCGGCCCTGCCAAAGATCAGCTCAGCCTCCCTGGCTACTAGGGGTTAGCCTCCCTGGCTACTAGGGTTTAGCCTGCCTGGCTACTAGGGTTTAGCTTGCCTGGCTACTGGGGGTTAGCCTGTCTGGCTACTAGGGGTTAGCCTGCCTGGCTACTAGGGGTTAGCCTGCCTGGCTACTAGGGTTTAGCTTGCCTGGCTACTAGGGGTTAGCCTGCCTGGCTACTAGGGTTTAGCCTGCCTGGCTACTAGGGGTTAGCCTGCCTGGCTACTAGGGTTTAGCTTGCCTGGCTACTAGGGTTTAGCCTGCCTGGCTACTAGGGGTTAGCCTGCCTGGCTACTAGGGGTTAGCCTGCCTGGCTACTATGGTTTAGCCTGCCTGGCTACTCGGGGTTAGCCTGCCTGGCTACTAGGGGTTAGCCTGCCTGGCTACTAGGGGTTAGCCTGCCTGGCTACTAGGGGTTAGCCTGCCTGGCTACTAGGGGTTAGCCTGCCTGGCTACTAGGGTTTAGCCTCCCTGGCTACTAGGGGTTAGCCTCCCTGGCTACTAGGGGTTAGCCTGCCTGGCTACTAGGGTTTAGCCTGCCTGGCTACTAGGGGTTAGCCTGCCTGGCTACTAGGGGTTAGCCTGCCTGGCTACTAGGGTTTAGCCTCCCTGGCTACTAGGGGTTAGCCTCCCTGGCTACTAGGGTTTAGCCTCCCTGGCTACTAGGGGTTAGCCTGCCTGGCTACTAGGGGTTAGCCTGCCTGGCTACTAGGGGTTAGCCTCCCTGGCTACTCGGGGTTAGCCTGCCTGGCTACTATGGGTTAGCCTGCCTGGCTACTAGGGTTTAGCCTGCCTGGCTACTAGGGTTTAGCCTGCCTGGCTACTAGGGGTTAGCCTGCCTGGCTACTAGGGTTTAGCCTGCCTGGCTACTAGGGGTTAGCCTGCCTGGCTACTAGGGGTTAGCCTGCCTGGCTACTAGGGGTTAGCCTGCCTGGCTACTAGGGGTTAGCCTGCCTGGCTACTAGGGGTTAGCTTGCCTGGCTACTAGGGGTTAGCTTGCCTGGCCAGGCTACATGGGGTAGATGCCAGGGGTCCAGTGCTGCTAGTAAGCTCCAGCTGGACAGAGAGACTGGTGATGAACCACTAGACTGGGCACTAGGGGGGAAATCCATACAGTTACATATCGGGGGGGGGGATATATCGTGTTGTATCGTTTTGACAATATCACAGTATTTTTTTGTTTGCTAGTTGGCTGTACCTGCACCCAAACTCCAGTCTTTTCCTTCATAGATTGTTCTCCATCTTCTTTTTAAATCGGGAGCCAATTTGTTTTAGCACTTCTACTTCCATGACTGATCTAAACTAGTTAAACTAGCTCATGGCTCTCTCTGTCCCTCTGCAGCATGGCTCTCTCTGTCCCTCTGCAGCAGACGGCTCTCTCTGTCCCTCTGCAGCAGACGTCTCTCTCTGTCCCTCTGCAGCAGACGGCGCTCTCTGTCCCTCTGCAGCAGCACGGCTCTCTCTGTCCCTCTGCAGCAGACGGCTCTCTCTGTCCCTCTGCAGCAGACGGCTCTCTCTGTCCCTCTGCAGCAGATGGCTCTCTCTGTCCCTCTGCAGCAGACGGCTCTCTCTGTCCCTCTGCAGCAGACGGCTCTCTCTGTCCATCTGCAGCAGATGGCCATCTCTGTCCCTCTGCAGCAGACGGCTCTCTCTGTCCCTCTGCAGCAGACGGCTCTCTCTGTCCCTCTGCAGCAGACGGCTCTCTCTGTCCCTCTGCAGCAGATGGCTATCTCTGTCCCTCTGCAGCAGACATATGTTTGGAACATCGAACTGCAATAAAATGACAAGTATCGAATCGTGAGAATCGCAAGACACCTAAATGACATGATATCGTATCGTGAGGCAATTTCCAGCCCTATTGGACACACCCTAGTGGAGACCCTGGTCTCTGTCGCTTCTCCACCTGGCAGCTTGGTTTGTGAACATGCAGTATGTGAGGGGATTGGTATCAGAACTGAAACTGGGATATGTGTGTATGTACTCATTCCCTCGTCTTCCATTGGTTAGCCTGTTAACTGACAGACAGAGAGGCAGGCCTTAGCACTGTCAGTAAACAAGCACTTACACAGTGTTTTCCCTAAGCGCCGGCCGTCGGCTAAACAGCCGGAAACAATACATATTTTCAGCCGGCTACTTTTTCCACTTCAAAATTGAACTGCTACTTTTCATTTAAAAGTTTCAACTCGCTAGTCAGAAATGTCATTCCAGCCCTCTCCTGCTATAATGACCGATATGCAATTTATTGATAGGACAGGCGCCTGTCAGTCATAAAGCAAGCGATGTCAGGGAAACACTGCTGGTTTGTCAGTCTTCCTGGTACCTGTGTGTGCTGTGGTTGGTTGCAGTCGAATTTCTTTACACGGAAGAATGATGCTCCTTCATCTTCTCTGTGAGTGAATTTGCACATCCCATGTAATGTACAATGCCTTCAGAAAGTATTCACACTTTTTCCACATTTTGTTGCGTTGAACTTGAAATTGATTATATTTCGATTTTTTTCTGTCACTAGCCTACACACAACACCCCATAATGTCAAAGTGGAATTATGTTTTTAGAAATGTTTACAAATTAATTTAAAATGAAAAGCTGAAATGTCTTGAGTCAATAAGTATTCAACCCCTTTGTTATGGCCGAGCCTAAATAAGTTCAGGAGTAAAAATGTGCTTAACAAGTCACATATTAAGTTGCATGGACTCACTCTGTGTGCAATCATTTTGAATGACTACCTCATCTCTGTACCCCAAACATACAATTATCTGTAAGGTCCCTCAGTCGAACAGTGAATTTCAAACACAGATTCAACCACAAAGACCAGGGAGGTTTTCCAGTGCCTCGCAACGAAGGGCACCTATTGGTAGATGGGTAAAAAAAAAAGCAGACATTGAATATTCCTTTGAGCATGGTGAAGTTATTAATTACACTTTGGATGGTGTATCAATACACCCAGTCACTACAAAGATACAGGCCGGAGAGCAAGGAAACCGCTCTGGGATTTCAACATGAGGCCAATGGTGACTTTAAAACAGTTACAGAGTTTAATGGCTGTGAAAGGAGAAAACTAAGGATGGATCAACAACATTGTAGTTACTCCAAAATACTCATCTAAATGACAGAGTGAAAAGAAGGAAGCCTGTACAGAATAAAAATATTCTAAAACATGCATCCTGTTTGCAACAAGGCACTAAAGTAATACTGCAAAAAATGTGGCAAAGCAATTAACTTTCTGTCCTGAATACAAAGTGTTATGTTTGGGGCAAATCCAATACAACACATTACTGAGTACCACTCTCCATATTTTCAAGCATAGTGGTGGCTGCATCATGTTATGTGTGTGCTTGTAATCATTAAGGGCTGGGGAGTTTTTCAGGATAAAAATGAAACGGAGTGGACAGGTAAAATCCTAGAAGAAAACCTCAGTCTGCTTTCCACCAGACACTGGGAGATGAATTCACCTTTAGCAGGACAATAACCTAAAACACAAGGCCAAATCTACACTGGAGTTGGTTACCAAGAAGACAGTGAATGTTCCTGAGTGGCCAAGTTACAGTTCTGACTTAAATCTGCTTGAAAATCTATGGCAAGACCTGAAAATGGCTGTCTAGCAATGATCAACAACCAATTTGATAAAGCTTGAAGAATTTTAAAAGAATAATGGACAAATGTTGCACAATCCAGGTGAGGAAAGCTCTTAGAGACTTACCCAGAAAGACTCACAGCTGTAATGGCTGCCAAAGGTGATTCTACAAAGTATTGACTCAGGGTTGTGAATACTTATGTAAATGAGAGATTTCTGTATTTAATTTTCAATAAATGTGCAAACATTTCAAAAAACCTTTTCTCTATCATTATGGGGTATTGTGTGTAGATGGGTGAGAGAAAAAATGTAATTTAATCAATTTTGAATTCAGGCTGTAACGTAACAAAATGTGGAATAAGTCAAGGGGTCTGAATACTTTCTGAAGGCACTGTAAGTAGTAATGAGTTTAAATCCACTTAGCCTAATAATTGTTTTCTGGCACATTCATTTATTTTCTTTCGCGTGTTTGCTATTGCCAAGGAGTCATAGCACATAGGCTATTTACTGATGGAACTGAACAGCAGGTGTTGACTTGCGGCAGGAGCTTTGGGCTAGCAACCGAAAGGTCGCTGGTTCGAATCCCCGAGCCTGCAAGTTGGACAAATCTGCCGTTCTGCCCTTGTGCAAGGCAGTTATCCCCGAACAACAGCTGCTCCCTGGGCGCCGATGATGTGGATTAAGGCAGCCCCCTGCACCTCTCTGACTCCAGAGGGGTTGCACTACATATGAAAGATACATTTCAGTTGAATGCATTCAGTTGTACAACTGACTAGGGTATCGGCTTTCCCTAGTTTATAAAATAGTTTGACCTTGATTGAATAAAGTATATCCCTTAGCCATTCATAAATCCTACAACGTAGTTATATGTCCATGGTATCGCACCGAGACAGTAAACTAAAGATATTGTTTGTATTTTCCTAAGATATGAAGCCCATGTCTGGACTTCCCAGACAGTGACTCATCAGTGTAGCCTATCGCAGCCTTTTATTTGGCTCCCAAATTTGCATACTGGTAGGCTTTTTGGCGATTATGTGCAGGTAAATTATGAAAACATTTGATGAAGATGTTAAATCCCCACTGCAGGAACAATAGGAAGTGGAGAGAGAGCCTCATTCGGATGAGGATGTTGAATCAACAGTTTTTTACATTTTGCTTATTAAATGACTTGACCAATCAGTGTTGATAGAGCAGGCAGGCTAGTTGTTTACATGTGTGATGGGACGACAAGTGTAGTAGCCTACGATTGAAATGTTGCGGGTGGGGAGAGAGCGAGAGACTGTTGATGAGGAGGCTTGAAGCGCTGGGCATCTTCTTATGACATGCATTATCTGAATTAGGACCACAGGAGGAGCAGCTTCTATGGAGGAACTTTGAATGTCCTTTGACTAGCTAACAAGCTTGCAGGCAGCACCAGAATTAAAAACATCTTACCTTTTTTGTAGTTAATAAATCCAACGTGAAACGTGATAACAATGCCTATAGTATCCTTAACTAGCATTGAAAAAGTTAATCCATTCTTCTCTAGCTAATAAAACATCTCTCCCTATCTTCTGAATCACGCTTGTAACGTCAGTACAGTAGCCTCTGCTTCGGAGGGGGGAGGGGCAGGTAGCCTAAACATGCACAGGCAAAGATCTTCAGCTTGCAGGCAGACACTGGAATACCTTGCTGAGTGACAGAGGGAGGGCGCTTTGTTGCGTTTTGTTGTGGGACTAGAAAAAATTTACTGGAACATAAAACAACGTTATTAACCGGTTCCCTTAAAATAATGGTTCTGTTCCAGGACAGTATGGTACTTTCCTTCCAGGTTCCATTTCTGTTCTTTGGAAAAAGTTGTTCTTTTCTGGTTTTCTGTTCTGTTCCAACCCCAGGGGCTAGTAACCTTGCAAGTTGATTTGTAAAAATAAAAAAAAGTGTATGCTTGAAAATTGGCAGAACATTTTATTGAAACCATTAGTCATGAGTGCAAACGATTTGGTTAAATTTTTAGTTAGACCATTTTTTGTTATTTCTGTTGGAGTTTACATTATAGGCTGCCTTGCCGGGTCCTCCATATTCCATCACCCCCTTGAAAAACATTTTCCGACATGACTTCGGAATTCTGATCGGTTTTATGTAATAACAAAAAAAAATTGAAAAGTGAGGTGTAACTCTGCATTGGGACTTTTGACGCGTCTACTAATGCAAATCCATATGTTACACGTGGTTCCGTTTAAGCATACCTACCCTTTAAAATGTAGTCTTGCTAACACCAGCCTCTCTATGTCCTTGACTTGAGTCTGGAACGTTCTGATGTGTGGAGTGATAGAGGAACATTTCCTTACCCTTATTCATTTTCCTTCTTGGATGTCCTCTGTTTACATAGTAGGGCAATGATGTGAATCACCCATGCATTCTAGCTAGCTAGCTACTACTGTACTACCCATGATGTGAATCACCCATGCATTCTAGCTAGCTAGCTACTACTGTACTACCCATGATGTGAATCACCCATGCATTCTAGCTAGCTAGCTACTACTGTACTACCCATGATGTGAATCACCCATGCATTCTAGCTAGCTAGCTACTACTGTACTACCCATGATGTGAATCACCCATGCATTCTAGCTAGCTAGCTACTACTGTACTACCCATGATGTGAATCACCCATGCATTCTAGCTAGCTAGCTACTACTGTACTACCCATGATGTGAATCACCCATGCATTCTAGCTAGCTAGCTACTACTGTACTACCCATGATGTCAATCACCCATGCATTCTAGCTAGCTAGCTACTGCTGTACTACCCATGATGACTTCTGGCAAGTTTCCTCCCTGCCCCCTAGTTTTGACAATGCATAAATATGAAGTACACTAAACATGAATAAATCATAGTCTGGCCCAAAAAGATCAGACTACAGCAAGTATGACCAACAAAACCAAAAGAGATATGAATCATCTTTCATCAAGGCAACCTAAAATGTCCGGCCAAACCCGGACGACGCTGGGCCAATTGTGCGCCGCCCTATGGGACTCCCAATCACGGCCGGTTGTGATACAGCCTGGAATCGAACCAGGGGGTCTGTAGTGACGTCTCAAGCACTGAGATGCAGTGCCTTAGACCACTGCACCACTCTGTCTATAGTGACGCCTCAAGCACTGAGATGCAGTGCCTTAGACCACTGCTCCACTCGGGAGTGATGGAGGTAGATATATATAGGGGTAAGGTGATTAGGCAACAGGATATAAGATTAAACAGAGTAGCAGCAGATTGTATGCTAGTGGGTGTGTGGGTGCTAGTGGGTGTGTGGGTGCTAGTGGGTGTGTGGGTGTGTGGGTGCTAGTGGGTGTGTGGGCGCTAGTGGGTGTGCGGGCGCTAGTGGGTGTATGGGCGCTAGTGGGTGTGTGGGTGCTAGTGGGTGTGCGGGCGCTAGTGGGTGTGCGGGCGCTAGTGGGTGTGCGGGCGCTAGTGGGTGTGCGGGTGCTAGTGGGTGTGCGGGTGCTAGTGGGTGTGCGGGTGCTAGTGGGTGTGCGGGTGCTAGTGGGTGTGTGGGTGCTAGTGGGTGTGCGGGTGCTAGTGGGTGTGTGGGTGCTAGTGGGTGTGTGGGTGCTAGTGGGTGTATGGGCGCTAGTGGGTGTGCGGGTGCTAGTGGGTGTATGGGCGCTAGTGGGTGTGTGGGCGCTAGTGGGTGTGCGGGTGCTAGTGGGTGTGCGGGCGCTAGTGGGTGTGCGGGCGCTAGTGGGTGTGTGGGCGCTAGTGGGTGTGTGGGCGCTAGTGGGTGTGCGGGCGCTAGTGAGTGTGCGGGCGCTAGTGGGTGTGCGGGCGCTAGTGGGTGTGCGGGCGCTAGTGGGTGTGCGGGCGCTAGTGGGTGTGCGGGCGCTAGTGCGTGTGCGGGCGCTAGTGCGTGTGCGGGCGCTAGTGCGTGTGCGGGCGCTAGTGCGTGTGCGGGCGCTAGTGCGTGTGCGGGCGCTAGTGCGTGTGCGGGCGCTAGTGCGTGTGCGGGCGCTAGTGCGTGTGCGGGCGCTAGTGCGTGTGCGGGCGCTAGTGCGTGTGCGGGCGCTAGTGGGTGTGTGGGTTTGTAGAGTCAGTATAAATGTGACCCGTTTCAAGAAACTAGGCGTATGTCGCAAGTCACTACTTCACAGGAGAGGCATTTGAACGTTTTTTTTTTTATCACAATATGTTTTTGGGAAGAAATGCACCTTAATAACAAACATGTATGCCATCTGTAAATACCAATAAACTTGTCTTCTGATGACAGTGATGGGGAAGAAACAGTGTCGTTGTCACGGAAGAAGTTGACTGAGTTTTGAAATCAGTGGAATGCTCGGTGGAAGCAGAGTATGATTTGAAATGCGGAGGGAGTCGAAAAGAGAACACAGAAGGCTGTTGTATAAAACACCTGTCTCCGGATTACATCTTCAAACTAAGGGCATCCATGACAGATAAGGAGAAGTGTTCATCCATGTGTACGGGTTAGAGTCTAGCTACATTTTCATTGCAAGTTAAAGCATACTTTTAGCTAACTAGCTAACGTTAGCTGGCTGGCTGGCTCGCTAGCTAACGTTACGTGTGTAGGAGCTCTAGATAGAGGCCCGAGTTCCCGAGTTGGAATTCCGAGTTGGATGACCGTTCAAATCGATTTTTCCCAGTCTGACTTTGTTTTTTTCCCCGATTTTTTTCCTCCATTTTCGCTCGGCTGCCCGGAGCTCTGTTCTGTGAGCTCGCAATGAGTCGTCAAGCCACGGAGCAGGAGGGGAGGACCGAGCCGGCCAGGAGGATAGGGGACATAGAGAGTCAAAAGATGCAGAAAGGGAGGAGAGGAGGGTTGAGGAGGCAGAATCAGGAGATCGGAGGGAGAAGGATTGAGCAGAGGGAAGAGATGATAGGATGGAAGAGGAAAGAGTAGCGGGAGAGAGAGAGCGAAGGTTGCGACGGCGCATTACCATCTGAGTAGGGGCAGAGTGAGTAGTGTTGGAGGAGAGCGAGAGAGAAAAGGATACAAAGTAGTGGTCGGAGACATGGAGGGGAGTTGCAGTGAGATTAGTAGAAGAACAGCATCTAGTAAAGATGAGGTCAAGCGTATTGCCTGCCTTGTGAGTAGGGGGGGGACGGTGAGAGGGTGAGGTCAAAAGAGGAAAGGAGTGGAAAGAAGGAGGCAGAGAGAAATGAGTCAAAGGCAGACGTAGGGAGGTTAAAGTCACCCAGAACTGTGAGGGGTGAGCCATCTTCAGGAAAGGATCTTATCAAGGCGTCAAGCTCATTGATGAACTCTCCAAGGGAACCTGGAGGGCGATAAATGATAAGGATGTTAAGCTTGAATGGGCTAGTGACTGTGACAGCATGGAATTCAAATGAGGAGATAGACAGATGGGTCAGGGGAAAAAGAGAGAATGTCCACTTGGGAGAGATGAGGATTCCTGTGCCACCGCCGCGCTGACCAGATGCTCTCGGGGTATGCGAGAACACATGATCAGACGAGGAAAGAGCAGTAGGAGTAGCAGTGTTTTCTGTGGTAATCCATGTTTCCGTCCGTGCCAAGAAGTCGAGGGACTGGAGGGTAGCATAGGCTGAGATGAACTCTGCCTTGTTGGCCGCAGAATGGCAGTTCCAGAGGCTGCCGGAGACCTGGAACTCCACATGGGTCGTGCGCGCAGGGACCACCAGATTAGAGTGACAGCAGCCACGCGGTGTGAAGCGTTTGTATGGCCTGTACAGAGAGGAGAGAACAGGGATAGACAGACACATAGTTGACAGGCTACAGAAAAGGCTACAATAATGCAAAAGAGATCGGAATAAAATGAACTAAACATCTTGGGAAGCGAGAGAGCGGGGTCTCCCTCACTTACCTTTCGCTGAAACACTCAAATATAACTCTACCAAATTCCACTTTAGAAATTATAATTGTTGTAAACTACAGCGGTTCAATGTTTTCTAGGAATAGACTCTAACTTAGCTTATTCAGCTAGCTAACTTGGTACAGTATTCTTCCGTGAAAACCGCCCAGGGCACCGTATCCTATGACGCCATAGCTAACTAGCATGATAGCATCCAATAACACATGGTTTAGCACCAATAATTGATCACAACAAACTACCAATAGTGTGTTAACACACTAAACAGATCATTCGTGTCCGTGTCTAGTTCCTTTCATAACGCAGAATTAGTTAAACGTTGGCTAGCTAGCACAAAGTCAGTCATGCTAGCTACACAAGTGGACTACACATCTCGAATGTTCAGAAAGTGAAGCTTACGTTGCAAAATAAATTCTCATTGACTAAAATGATATGGTATTTAGTTGCTACAGTACTGCTAGCTGGTAGTGTTGGCTAGCTAGCAATGGCTGCGGTGTTGACTTTGTTTGAAAAACGGCGTCGCTGCGCACGAATGTAGCTGGCTAGCTAACCTCGATAGTTTCTCTATACTACACCTTTATCTTTGATACAAAGACAACTATGTAGCTAGCCAACATTACACTAATCAAATCGTTCCATTGTAATGTAATGTGTGTCATATTACCTGCGGAGCGAAGTACAGCATGACTACTCACTCCAATTTAAATGCGGTGGTTGGCGCTTTCAGTTTTGCGCGAATGCTGCCATCTATCCACGGTTTCTGGTTAGGGTAGGTTTTAATAGTCACAGTTGGCACAACATCACCTATACACTTTCTGATAAACTCAGTCACCGTTTCAGTGTGTTAGTCAAAATTATTTTGGCAAGCTACCCGGAACATATCCCAGTCCGCGTGATCAAAACAATCTTGAAGTGGGATTCCGATTGGTATGACCAGCGTTGAATAGTCCTTACCACGGGTACTTCCTGTTTGAGTTCCTGCCTATAGGAAGGGAGGAGCCAAATGGAACTCCATCTCCAACCCCCACAGAAAGGCAAAAGTGATAACTAAGTGGCTCGGGGAACAAAACATCAACATTTTGCTAGCTGTGACTTAGGCATTCAGATAGCTAGCTGTGACTTAGGCATTCAGATAGCTAGCTGTGACTTAGGCATTCAGATAGCTAGCTGTGACTTAGGCATTCAGATAGCTAGCTGAAAATGCTACATTTTCACAATCAGTTGATACTCTAAATATGTGTACAGTCGTGGTGAAAAGTTTTGAGAATGACACAAATATTAATTTTCACAAAATCTGCTGCCTCAGTTATGATGGCAATTTGCATATACTTCAGAATGTTACGAAGAGTGATCAGATTAATTGCAATTAATCTTAAGAGTCCCTCTTTGCCATGAAAATGAACTTAATCCCCCAAAAAACATTTCCACTGCATTTCAGCCCTGCCACAAAAGGACCCTTTGCCATCATATCAGTGATTCTCTCGTTAACACAGGTGAGAGTGTTGACGAGGACAAGGCTGGAGATCACTCTGTCATGCTGATTGAGTTAGAATAACAGACTGGAAGCTTTAAAAGGAGGGTGGTGCTTGAAATTATTGTTCTTCCTCTGTTATCCATGGTTACCTGCAAGGAAACACGTGCCGCCATCATTGCTTTGCACAAAAAGGGCTTCACAGGCAAGGATATTGCTGCTAGTAAGATTGCACCTAAATCAACCATTTATCGGATCATCAAGAACTTCAAGGAGAGAGGTTCAATTGTTGTGAAGAAGGCGTCAGGGTGCCCAAGAAAGTCCAGCAAGCGCCAGGACCGTCTCCTGAAGTTGATTCAGCTGCGGGATCGGGGCACCACCAGTGCAGAGATTGCTAAGGAATGGCAGCAGGCAGGTGTGAGTGCATCTGCATGCACAGTGAGGCTAATATTTTTGGAGGATGGCCTGGTGTCAAGAAGGGCAGCAAAGAAGCCACTTCTCTCCAGGAAAAACATCAGGGACAGACTGATATTCTGCAAAAGGTACAGGGATTGGACAGCTGAGAACTGGGGTAAAGTCATTTTCTCTGATGAATCCCCTTTCCGATTGTTTGGGGCATCCGGAAAACACCTTGTCCAGAGAAGACAAGGTGAGCGCTACCATCAGTCCTGTGTCATGCCAACAGTAAAGCATCCTGAGACCATTCATGTGTGGGGTTGCTTCTCAGCCAAGGGAGTGGGCTCACTCACAATTTTGCCTAAGAACACAGCCATGAATAAAGAATGGTACCAACACATGCTCCGAGAGCAACTTCTCCCAACCATCCAAGAACAGTTTGGTGACGATCAATGCCTTTTCCAGCATGATGGAGCACCTTGCCATAAGGCAAAGGTGAAGTTGTCAAGTTTGCTGGATGCCCTTTGGGTGTTGGACCATTCTTGATACACACAGGAAACTGTTGAGCGTGAAAAACCCAGCAGCATTGCAGTTCTTGACACAAACCGGTGCACCTGGCACCTACTACCATACCCCGTTCAAAGGCACTTCAATATTTTGTCTTGCCCATTCACCCTCTGAATGGCACACACAATCCATGTCTCAATTGTCTCAAGGCTTAAAAATCCTTCTTTAACCCTGTCTCCTGCCCTCATCTACACTGAAGTGGATTTAACAAGTGACATCAATAAGGGATCATAGCTTTCACCTGGATTCACCTGGTCAGTCTGTCATGGAAACAGCAGGCGTTCTTAATGTTTTGTACACTGACTATCTATGTCACTAGGTCACGCTGGCACTAAGAACACATCCTTTATCAACAGGATCATTTGTTGGCATTGGGAAATGACTCGAAATTAACACTTCATTAAAATACCTTTTTGTTTTACGTTGTTTCACTTTAAAGGCAGTATCTATGAGTGGTGATGGCCCCTAGTGATGGCCCCAGACATTACATGTATCTATCACAGTGCCATTCTATATTGTTGAAGTACAGTTCTAGGTCATTCAGACATTACATGTATCCATCACAGTGCCATTCTATACTGTTGGATAGTTCTAGATCATTGTAAATACCATATGTAGGTCATATGGACTTCATCCACAAGGATTCAGATTATTTTGGAGCAGTATAGGACTGAGGCCAACACATCTCTCCTGTTCTTCCCCAACCAGCTTTCCGGACTTCCAAAGACAAGGTCTCATGCACCCTCCCATATAACATTATTGTCTTCCTCCACAACCACCGCTCTGAGACGCAGGGCTGTTGTCCTCCTTCCACAACAGCCTTTAGCAGGGACACGACTGTCAGAAAATCAAGGCTGTTTTCCTTGCTTCTTGAAGACTAGAATTAGCTAGCTAGCTGGTAAATGAGGCTTTTCCCCAAAGCCCATTGGCAAGACCGCTTATACATCCTCCCCTCGCACAAAGGCTCAATGCTTCTAGTTGCTTCTATTTTAAACCTAAATTGGTGGTTACTATGTGGCAGTGTCAGTGTCGTCGGAGTATCTCCTTTTCAGAAAACTCCATTACTGAGTTTTTCTCCCTTCAGTTTTAGTTAGCTAGACTAGCTAGCCAGCTAGCCTTCAGTTTTAGTTAGCTAGACTAGCTAGCCAGCTAGCCTTCAGTTTTAGTTAGCTAGACTAGCTAGCCAGCTAGACTAACTTTAGCTTGGCTTGTTTACCTCTCTAATGGGGACGTAGCAAATTGACGAGGAAGCGTGGGGGGCGTTGCGCATGCAAATACTGTATGAGAACCAATCAAAAAGTTGCTCAAAAAGTAAGCCAGGCTAATTAAAATGTACCAGAGGCCACCAAAATAGAGCTTGTTCAGCCTGGCTGGTTACTTTTTCTATTTGGCTAGCTACTCTATGTACTGAGGGAAAACACTGGCATATAGGATTTATTATTATATTACCGATGATCACACACAGGTTTCACAATGTCCCTTTTATTAGAGCTCATGTTGCATCTCTCCTAACAGACCATAATATAACTGTCTGAATACCCTCTCAGTAACCATAACAACCTTTCCTGGTGTTTCCCAACAGGCATTGGGAAGGTGAAACGGAAAACGGGGACGCGTGACGCTGCCTCCAACGCCGATGGCGACATGTACTCCGACAACGGCGAGCGCCTGTACGACCTCAACCTGCCGGCGCTCGTCAAGTTCAGCTACACCGCCGAGCGGGAGGACGAGCTCTCATTGGTCAAGGGCACCCGCGTCATCGTCATGGAGAAGTGTAGCGATGGCTGGTGGCGTGGGGGGTACCAGGGGTGTTCCGGGTGGTTCCCCTCCAACTACGTGACGGAGGACGCAGATGGGACAGCTGGGGGAGGAGGTTTGGGGGATCCGGCAGGGTCGCTGACGGAAAAGCTAGCTGCAGTGGTTCACAGTGCGTCTAACGGGAACCGGGTACTCCACACGGTGCAGGCGCTGTACCCCTTCAGCTCGGGGAACGACGAGGAGCTGAACTTTGAGAAGGGAGAGGTGATGGAGGTGGTAGAGAAACCAGACAACGACCCTGAGTGGTGGAAGTGTCGTAAAGCAGACGGACAGCTGGGACTAGTGCCTAAGAATTACGTCACTGTGCTGCCTCCCCAGCAGGAATCCACTACCCAGAATGCCTCACTGGGCCCCGCGGGGCCGCCCACGCCTGACTGTGACTACATCTCTCCAGCCACGGTGGGGCGGTTTGCAGGGAAGCAGTGGTACTATGGCAAGGTGACTCGTCATCAGGCAGAGGTGGCTCTCAACCAGAGAGGAGAGGAGGGAGACTTCCTCATCAGAGACTCTGAGTCATCGGTGAGTCCTCACCTCTGTAGCTATCTATAACTCCATCTATAGAGCTTTACAGCCATGTATAGAGCTATAACTCATCTATAGAGCTATACAGCCATCTATAGAGCTATACAGCCATCTATAGAGCTATACAGCCATCTATAGAGCTATACAGCCATCTATAGAGCTATACAGCCATCTATAGAGCTATACAGCCATCTATAGAGCTATACAGCCATCTATAGAGCTATAACTCCATCTATAGAGCTATAACTCCATCTATAGAGCTATACAGCCATCTATAGAGCTATACAGCCATCTATAGAGCTATACAGCCATCTATAGAGCTATACAGCCATCTATAGAGCTATACAGCCATCTATAGAGCTATAACTCCATCTATAGAGCTATACAGCCATCTATAGAGCTATACAGCCATCTATAGAGCTATACAGCCATCTATAGAGCTATAACTCCATCTATAGAGCTATACAGCCATCTATAGAGCTATACAGCCATCTATAGAGCTATACAGCCATCTATAGAGCTATAACTCCATCTATAGAGCTATAACTCCATCTATAGAGCTATACAGCCATCTATAGAGCTATACAGCCATCTATAGAGCTATACAGCCATCTATAGAGCTATACAGCCATCTATAGAGATATACAGTCATCTATAGAGCTATAACTCCATCTATAGAGCTATACAGCCATCTATAGAGCTATACAGCCATCTATAGAGCTATACAGCCATCTATAGAGCTATAACTCCATCTATAGAGCTATACAGCCATCTATAGAGCTATACAGCCATCTATAGAGCTATAACTCCATCTATAGAGCTATAACTCCATCTATAGAGCTATACAGCCATCTATACAGCCATCTATAGAGCTATACAGCCATCTATAGAGATATACAGCCATCTATAGAGCTATACAGCCATCTATAGAGCTATACAGCCATCTATAGAGCTATACAGCCATCTATAGAGCTATAACGCCATCTATAGAGCTATACAGCCATCATACAGCCATATATAGAGCTATACAGCCATCTATAGAGCTATACAGCCATCTATAGAGCTATACAGCCATCTATAGAGCTATACAGCCATCTATAGAGCTATAACTCCATCTATAGAGCTATACAGCCATCTATAGAGCTATACAGCCATCTATAGAGCTATAACTCCATCTATAGAGCTATAACTCCATCTATAGAGCTATACAGCCATCTATAGAGCTATACAGCCATCTATAGAGCTATACAGCCATCTATAGAGCTATACAGCCATCTATAGAGATATACAGTCATCTATAGAGCTATAACTCCATCTATAGAGCTATACAGCCATCTATAGAGCTATACAGCCATCTATAGAGCTATACAGCCATCTATAGAGCTATAACTCCATCTATAGAGCTATACAGCCATCTATAGAGCTATACAGCCATCTATAGAGCTATAACTCCATCTATAGAGCTATAACTCCATCTATAGAGCTATACAGCCATCTATACAGCCATCTATAGAGCTATACAGCCATCTATAGAGATATACAGCCATCTATAGAGCTATACAGCCATCTATAGAGCTATACAGCCATCTATAGAGCTATACAGCCATCTATAGAGCTATAACGCCATCTATAGAGCTATACAGCCATCATACAGCCATATATAGAGCTATACAGCCATCTATAGAGCTATACAGCCATCTATAGAGCTATACAGCCATCTATAGAGCTATACAGCCATCTATAGAGCTATAACTCCATCTATAGAGCTATACAGCCATCTATAGAGCTATACAGCCATCTATAGAGCTATACAGCCATCTATAGAGCTATACAGCCATCTATAGAGCTATACAGCCATCTATAGAGCTATAACTCCATCTATAGAGCTATACAGCCATCTATAGAGCTATACAGCCATCTATAGAGCTATACAGCCATCTATAGAGCTATAACTCCATCTATAGAGCTATACAGCCATCTATAGAGCTATACAGCCATCTATAGAGCTATACAGCCATCTATAGAGCTATACAGCCATCTATAGAGCTATACAGCCATCTATAGAGCTATACAGCCATCTATAGAGCTATAACTCCATCTATAGAGCTATACAGCCATCTATAGAGCTATACAGCCATCTATAGAGCTATACAGTCATCTATAGAGCTATAACTCCATCTATAGAGCTATACAGCCATCTATAGAGCTATACAGCCATCTATAGAGCTATACAGCCATCTATAGAGCTATAACTCCATCTATAGAGCTATACAGCCATCTATAGAGCTATACAGCCATCTATAGAGCTATAACTCCATCTATAGAGCTATAACTCCATCTATAGAGCTATACAGCCATCTATACAGCCATCTATAGAGCTATACAGCCATCTATAGAGATATACAGCCATCTATAGAGCTATACAGCCATCTATAGAGCTATACAGCCATCTATAGAGCTATACAGCCATCTATAGAGCTATAACGCCATCTATAGAGCTATACAGCCATCATACAGCCATATATAGAGCTATACAGCCATCTATAGAGCTATACAGCCATCTATAGAGCTATACAGCCATCTATAGAGCTATACAGCCATCTATAGAGCTATAACTCCATCTATAGAGCTATACAGCCATCTATAGAGCTATACAGCCATCTATAGAGCTATACAGCCATCTATAGAGCTATACAGCCATCTATAGAGCTATACAGCCATCTATAGAGCTATAACTCCATCTATAGAGCTATACAGCCATCTATAGAGCTATACAGCCATCTATAGAGCTATACAGCCATCTATAGAGCTATACAGCCATCTATAGAGCTATAACTCCATCTATAGAGCTATACAGCCATCTATAGAGCTATACAGCCATCTATAGAGCTATACAGCCATCTATAGAGCTATACAGCCATCTATAGAGCTATACAGCCATCTATAGAGCTATAACTCCATCTATAGAGCTATACAGCCATCTATAGAGCTATACAGCCATCTATAGAGCTATACAGCCATCTATAGAGCTATACAGCCATCTATAGAGCTATACAGCCATCTATAGAGCTATACAGCCATCTATAGAGCTATAACTCCATCTATAGAGCTATACAGCCATCTATAGAGCTATACAGCCATCTATAGAGCTATACAGCCATCTATAGAGCTATACAGCCATCTATAGAGCTATACAGCCATCTATAGAGCTATACAGCCATCTATAGCTCAGTGTTTTAGATGTATATAAGTTAGAGACTCACTCATCTAGAAGTTCTAGAGTAAACTATAGCTTATCTATACCATCTATTTATCTCAACATCTTTATGGCTACAGTTACGTTACAGTCACAAGGAGTCATCTACTCTGTCATGAGCCTAATAGTTCAGAAAAAGCTTGTCTGCATTGTGTTGGCCTGAGGAGGTTGGTAGGATGTACCTTTTGCTGTAGAACTGCCTGGAGGCATGGCTTTAGATGCAGCAGTTTTAGAGGGTGGAGGTGTTAGTGGTGATATAAAGGCTGTAGGCTCAGCCTCTCAGACCTGGGGATTGATTTCACATTAACAACTGGTCAACATCTCAGCTGGGGCCTGTGTTTTCACTCTGCTCAGTATCTCTCTCTCTCTGTCTCCCCCCCCTCCCTCTCTCTCTCTCTCTTGCTCGCTCTCTGTCTCCCCCCTTCCTTCTCTCTCTCTCTTTCGCTCTCTCTCTCCCCCCTCCCTTCTCTCTCTCTCTGTCTCCCCCCTTCCTTCTCTCTCTCTCTTTCGCTCTCTCTCTCTCTCCCCCCTCCCTTCTCTCTTTCGCTCTCTCTCTCTCCCCCCTCCCTTCTCTCTCTATCTCTCTCTTTCTGTCTCCCCCTCCCTTCTCTCTCTCTCTCTCTCTCTCTCTCTCTCTCCCCCCTCTTCCCCTCCCTCTAGCCCAATGATTTCTCCATCTCTCTGAAGGCCCAGGGGAAGAACAAGCATTTCAAGGTTCAGCTGAAGGATGGTCTGTACTGCATTGGCCAGAGGAAGTTCAGTTCCCTGGAGGACTTGGTGGAACACTACAAGAAGGCTCCCATCTTCACCAGCGAGCAGGGAGACAAGCTCTACCTGGTGAAAGCCCTGGCCGCCTCTTGATCACACACACTCACACACACACACACACACACAGACAGACAAACGTGTGCAGTACACAGACTTTTACACATCACCAGGACAGAGCCGTGATCATCATGAGGATAAGAGACGGATGGGAGGGGAGAGGGAGAGAAATGACTGTGAATCATCCTATCAGATCATGTGTTTGGTTCTTCTAGGTTATAATGCCATCTACTAGATATAGGCTACATTTAGGGGTTTTGTTTTTGTTAATAATATATATATATATATTCTTTTATGTTTCTTTAAAAAAATGTTTGATGTTTTGAACTCTACCCAACAACAAGGATCCGTAGAGATGAGTCGGTTTGGACGTTGGCTTGGATCCAGAATAGCGACACATTTCAAACGACTTGTTGTATCGTTGTCTGTCTTAACTCTTTCAACATCGTACAACAACTGATATGTTGTGGACAATAATCTACAGTTCTTCTAATTGCTCAACCTGAATAAAAATGATTAAGTGACCAAAGTATATTTATTGGTAGGGTTTCATTTCACCCATCATAGTTATTATACACCATATATACAAAAGTATGTGGACACCCCTTCAGATTAGTGAATCCGGCTGTTTCAGCCACACCCGTTGCTGACAGGTGTATAAAATCGAGCACACAGCCATGCGATCTCCATAGACAAACATTGGCAGTAGAATTACCTTATAGAAGAGCTCAGTGACTTTCAGTGGCAACGTCATAGGATGCCACCTTTCCAACAACGCAGTTCGTCAAATGTCTGCCCTGCTAGAGCTTCCCCGGTCAACTGTAAGTGCTGTTATTGTGAAGTGGAAACGTCTAGGAGCAACAACGGCTCAGCCGCAAAATGGTAGGCCACACAAGCTCACAGGACGGGACAGCCAAGTGCTGAAAATCGTCTGTCTTCGGTTGCAACACTCACTACCGAGTTCCAAACTGCCTCTGGAAGCAACATCAGCACAATAACTGTTCGTCGGGAGCTTCATGAAATGGGTTTCCATGGCCGAGCAGCCGCACACAAGCCTAAGATTCAATAATGATGGTCTGGGGCTGTTTTTCATGGTTCGGGTTAGGCCCCTTAGTTCCAGTGAAGGGAAATCTTAACGCTACAGCATACAATGACATTCTAGACGATTCTGTGCTTCCAACTTTGTGGCAACAGTTTGGGGAAGGCACTTTCTTGTTTCAGCATGACAATGCCCCCGTGCACAAAGCGAGGTCCATACAGAAACGGTTTGTTGAGATCGGTGTGGAAGAACTTGACTGGCCTGCACAGAACCCTGACCTCAACCCCATCAAACTCCTTTGGGATGAATTGTAACGCCGACTGCGAGCCAGGCCTAATCACCCAACATCAGTGCCCGACCGAACTAATGCTATTGTGGCTGAATGGAAGCAAGTCCCCGCAGCAATGTTCCAACATCTAGTGGAAAGCCTTCCCAGAAGAGTGGAGGCTGTTATAGCAGCAAAGTGGGGGACCAACTCCATATTAATGCCCCTGATTTTGGAATGAGATGTTCGACAAGCAGGTGTCCACATACTTTTGGTCATGTAGTGTATATTAAGGATGTTGTACTACATATAACATGTAATGGATTGAATGGCTGAGGTCAGGAGAGATATGGAGCTCTAGAAGAGGGCAGGTGAGTTATGACAACATTTATAGTCGCACACTATTTTTTTATTTGGGTCATTGGAGGATGATTTGGGTCACGGGGGGGACGGTCAATTTCTCATTTGGGTCTGGAGCTCTGCTCTCCTATGTTCTGTCTAGTTGAGGTTAGGGGTCAGAGGTCAGGTTCTCTGCACCAACAGTATGTAGTTGGGTTGATGGTGTTACCTGAAGATGTCTTACCTGTAGCAGTGATGTTGATGACACTAGAACGTCACTGGGTTGAGTACCAGTACATGTGGTGCTTCCACCTCACACCCTGTGTGTGATTCTCTAGGTATTGTGAATCTCTCTTGAGGTGAGGTGGGGTGGTGTTGACTGAACTGAAGTATTGATCCCAGCTGATCTCTTTACAGTTCTACTGCCCCAGGGGACATCATGTTTCCTCCCTCACTCTGTTTTCCTCCGCTCCTACCCCCACCCCACCTCCCCTTTTCGGGGGGTTCAGTGAGCCAGCCAACAGCAGTATAGATTCAGAAGGCTGGTTCCTGGTTCAGGCTGCGATGGCGTGGCGATGGCTTCTCCAGCTGGGGTGAGTTGGACCGGAGAGGGGGGGGGGTGATCCGGAGAGGGGGGTGATGAATTCAGAGGAGAGGAGGCAGGGAAAATGACCCAATAAAACAACAGCAGAAAGAATCGGAGAGGAGGGAACTGGAGATTAAAGCGTCAGTCAGTCACTACCCACCTGATCACTGGGGTGGGAGAGGGGTAGTGGTGGAGAGAGGGTTAGGAGAGAGAGGGAGAGGTGGTGGAGAGAGTGTTAGGAGAGAGAGGGAGAGGGGTAGTGGTGGAGAGAGGGTTAGGAGAGAGAGGGAGAGGGGTAGTGGTGGAGAGAGGGTTAGGAGAGAGAGGGAGAGGGGTAGTGGTGGAGAGAGGGTTAGGAGAGAGAGGGAGAGGGGTAGTGGTGGAGAGAGGGTTAGGAGAGAGAGGGAGAGGGGTAGTGGTGGAGAGAGGGTTAGGAGAGAGAGGGAGAGGTGGTGGAGAGAGTGTTAGGAGAGAGAGGGAGAGGGGTAGTGGTGGAGAGAGGGTTAGGAGAGAGAGGGAGAGGGGTAGTGGTGGAGAGAGGGTTAGGAGAGAGAGGGAGAGGGGTAGTGGTGGAGAGAGGGTTAGGAGAGAGAGGGAGAGGGGTAGAGGTGGTGGAGAGAGGGTTAGGAGAGAGAGGGAGAGAGTGGAGGGGGATGGAAGGGGTTGTTATTTGGAGTGTACAGGGAGTTTTGGGTTACAGGCCTGACATTTACATTTTAGTCATTTAGCAGACGCTCTTATCCAGAGCGACTTACAGGAGCAATTAGGGTTAAGTGCCTTGCTCAAGGGCACATCGACAGATTTTTCACCTAGTCGGCTCGGGGATTAGAACCAGCGACCTTTCGATTACTGGCACAACGCTCTTAACCACTAAGCTACCTGCCGCCCCGAAGTTGCATCTACACAACTCTTCTCTTTCATATGAAGTTTCCTCTCTGTGCGTTGCGTCCGTTTTCAGTGTGATACAACATTGTCTTGAAAAGTGACAACTAACTCTGTACACCCCCCAGATTTAAAGAATGACCAGGACATTTAACTTGTGCCTTCAATGCTTAGGCTGGTCCCAGATCTGTCTGCTATCATGCCAAACAATGACCCTAGGAGTTGGCAAGACGGCACAAACAGATCTGGGACCAGGTTATATTCAACACTTAATGTCCAAACCAAAGGTTTAGTGTCCCTGGTGCCGCCCCGTCCGTCCGTCCCCTCTGGCCTGTCATAGCAGTGTGTCCCTGGTGCCCCCCCGTCCGTCCGTCAGTCCCCTCTGGCCTGTCATAGCAGTGTGTCCCTGGTGCCGCCCCGTCCGTCCGTCCGTCCCCTCTGGCCTGTCATAGCAGTGTGTCCCTAGTGCCCCCCCGTCCGCCCCCTCTAGCCTGTCATAGCAGTGTGTCCCTAGTGCCCCCCCGTCCGTCCGTCCCCTCTAGCCTGTCATAGCAGTGTGTCCCTAGTGCCCCCCCGTCCGTCCGTCCGTCCCCTCTGGCCTGTCATAGCAGTGTGTCCCTAGTGCCCCCCCGTCCGTCCGTCTGTCCCCTCTAGCCTGTCATAGCAGTGTGTCCCTAGTGCCCCCCCGTCCGTCCGTCCCCTCTGGCCTGTCATAGCAGTGTGTCCCTAGTGCCCCCCTGTCCGTCCCCTCTGGCCTGTCATAGCAGTGTGTCCCTAGTGCCCCCCCGTCCGTCCGTCCGTCCCCTCTGGCCTGTCATAGCAGTGTGTCCCTAGTGCCCCCCCGTCCGTCCGTCCGTCCCCTCTGGCCTGTCATAGCAGTGTGTCCCTAGTGCCCCCCCGTCCGTCCGTCCGTCCCCTCTAGCCTGTCATAGCAGTGTGTCCCTAGTGCCCCCCCGTCCGTCCGTCCGTCCCCTCTGGCCTGTCATAGCAGTGTGTCCCTAGTGCCCCCCCGTCCGTCCGTCCGTCCCCTCTAGCCTGTCATAGCAGTGTGTCCCTAGTGCCCCCCCGTCCGTCCCCTCTAGCCTGTCATAGCAGTGTGTCCCTAGTGCCCCCCCGTCCGTCCGTCCGTCCCCTCTGGCCTGTCATAGCAGTGTGTCCCTAGTGCCCCCCCGTCCGTCCGTCCGTCCCCTCTAGCCTGTCATAGCAGTGTGTCCCTAGTGCCCCCCCGTCCGTCCGTCCCCTCTGGCCTGTCATAGCAGTGTGTCCCTAGTGCCCCCCCCGTCCGTCCGTCCGTCCCCTCTGGCCTGTCATAGCAGTGTGTCCCTAGTGCCCCCCCGTCCGTCCGTCCGTCCCCTCTGGCCTGTCATAGCAGTGTGTCCCTAGTGCCCCCCCGTCCGTCCGTCCGTCCCCTCTAGCCTGTCATAGCAGTGTGTTATTACAGGTTTGCATGTACGTACGGTTCTGATTTGGTAGCGATGTTGGACAACCCAGCGCTTCTCAAAACGTCCTCTTGCATCGACAGATCGCTTTTCTTTTGGTTTAAAATTGTGTTTAACATTTTGATTCGTATCTCTGTCAACAGAAAATATGACATGTTAAATAATGTGTGGTTTGTATCAAGTGACCTTAAACTCTAGCTGATGATCATGTTAGCGTCCCAAAATGGTGCCCTATTCCCTATATAGTGCACTACTTTTGACCAGAGCCCATAGGAGTTTGGTCTAAAGTAGTGCACTATGTAGGGAATAGGGTGCCATTTTGGACGCATCCCCATGATTCATCTGATGTTAAACAGTGATTTACAGTGAATCCCTAAATGTGTTATGTCCAGGCCTGCTGCTACGGTGCACAGCTAAGGACACACTTCCAGATCCACAAAGCATTTCAGAGTAGAAGTGCTGATCAAGGATTTGTCCATATACAGTAATCTTATTCATAACGATCTAAAAGGAAAAACTGCTCCTCGATCCTACTAGGAGAAGCTTTGTGGATACAGGCCTCGATCTACTGCGCAGCTTGGCAGTGCTAGAACATTCACCAACCCCAGTGGGATGACGTCTGGTTGATGTGATGACAGGTATCAATCCCCCAGCTGGTGTGTCTGTAGTCCGACAGGTATCAATCCCCCAGCTGGTGTGTCTATAGTCCCTTCCCTACTCTATAGTCCCCGCCCTACTCTATAGTCCCCGCCCTACTCTATAGTCCCCGCCCTACTCTATAGTCCCCGCCCTACTCTATAGTCCCCGCCCTACTCTATAGTCCCCGCCCTACTCTATAGTCCCTTCCCTACTCTATAGTCCCCGCCCTACTCTATAGTCCCCGCCCTACTCTATAGTCCCCGCCCTACTCTATAGTCCCCGCCCTACTCTATAGTCCCCGCCCTACTCTATAGTCCCCGCCCTACTCTATAGTCCCTTCCCTACTCTATAGTCCCCGCCCTACTCTATAGTCCCCGCCCTACTCTATAGTCCCCGCCCTACTCTATAGTCCCCGCCCTACTCTATAGTCCCCGCCCTACTCTATAGTCCCCGCCCTACTCTATAGTCCCTTCCCTACTCTATAGTCCCCGCCCTACTCTATAGTCCCCGCCCTACTCTATAGTCCCCGCCCTACTCTATAGTCCCCGCCCTACTCTATAGTCCCCGCCCTACTCTATAGTCCCCTCCCTACTCTATAGTCCCCGCCCTACTCTATAGTCCCCGCCCTACTCTATAGTCCCCGCCCTACTCTATAGTCCCCTTCCCTACTCTATAGTCCCCGCCCTACTCTATAGTCCCCGCCCTACTCTATAGTCCCCGCCCTACTCTATAGTCCCCGCCCTACTCTATAGTCCCTTTCCCTACTCTATAGTCCCCGCCCTACTCTATAGTCCCCGCCCTACTCTATAGTCCCCGCCCTACTCTATAGTCCCCGCCCTACTCTATAGTCCCCGCCCTACTCTATAGTCCCCTCCCTACTCTATAGTCCCCTCCCTACTCTATAGTCCCCGCCCTACTCTATAGTCCCCGCCCTACTCTATAGTCCCCGCCCTACTCTATAGTCCCCGCCCTACTCTATAGTCCCCGCCCTACTCTATAGTCCCCGCCCTACTCTATAGTCCCCGCCCTACTCTATAGTCCCCGCCCTACTCTATAGTCCCCTCCCTACTCTATAGTCCCCGCCCTACTCTATAGTCCCCGCCCTACTCTATAGTCCCCGCCCTACTCTATAGTCCCCGCCCTACTCTATAGTCCCCGCCCTACTCTATAGTCCCCGCCCTACTCTATAGTCCCTGCCCTACTCTATAGTCCCTGCCCTGCATTTATAAACATGTTTTTCATATTTCAACACTGATGTACAGCATTCACTTTTCTGGTTGGTTGAGCCACTTAATGTTTTCTAAAAGTTCCTTAAATTACAAAAAAGTTTTAATAGTCACTTGAATCCAGAATTCTCTTTCTGTCTCTCTCCCTGTATATTCCATGCAGGGCCGATGCACACCAATGGAGGCTGCATGACAGGGTTGGGGTCAGTTCCAATTGGAGTCAGTCAATTCAGGAAGTAAACAGACATTCCAATTCAATAATTTAAAAAAAAATACATTTATGTTCAATGATTTCTTAATTAACTGAAAATGAGAGGCTATTTATTTCATTTTATTTGTAACATTTTTGAATTTTAAATTCAAATAGCTTCCTAACTTGAGTAACTTCAATTCAAATGGACCCCAACCCGGTTGCAGAGCCTTACCGCTATAAAGATCCAGTTTAAAATCTGCTTCAAAACACGAAGGTCAACTGTCATCATCATCATCAGCAGCAGAGAGTTCAGTGTCACCTCCAACTTTAAAATGGATCTTTCTGTTTGTTCTTCAGAGTTAGTTTGTCAAAACTGCTTCTGAATGGGTATGTATTGTATTTGCTAGCAAGATTTGAATTGGATCCTTGTATAAACTGAGGTTGGTGTCTCTGGGCTGATTTGAAGGCAGATGTATTACACATTCTGACGATGATGTTGAAGCCAGATGACTGGTGATGATAACGTGGTGCTCTGTGCTGCTTCCATGTTGATTTACTGTTTTGTCTGGCTCGCTATTGTGTGCGTTTACGTGCGTGCGTGTGTGTATGGACAGAGATGTGTGAGAGAGATATGATATAGACAGTGGACTAGGATGTGCTGTGAAAAGTAATGTATTCATACTTGCTATCCTGTTTATGGAGAGGATCTTGTAATATTTTAGAAGAGTTTATTAGGCTGTTGAAAGAATAAACCACTAAAATAAATCTAAACATTCATAACGTCTCTTGTTTATGTCAAGCAGCGAATAAAGATAAACAAAATGTTTTTATATGTTCCTGTTTGTCATTTCAATGTTTACATGCTAGTATATTTATATACCGTATATTTATAATTCGGTGTTTCATCGTGGGGGGGTTCCAAACACAGCAACACAACTCTACAAAAAAAGCTAATCCTGTGTTTCATAGAAAGCTTGTTGTCCTGTTGTATGAAGATGTCCGCTCGGCTATCATCATTCCTTCCCACTTTATCCATTGTGAAAGCAGTGAAGGCATGTCACATTGCATGGGGGTTCTGGGGAAAACACCTGCAGGGCTGTGTGACTCCGCTGGAATGACATATCAATTATTAATGCATCCTAAATAGTGTTCCTTAAGGCCTAGATCAAGTCTGCAATCGTTGGAGGATTTTATGAACAAGATGGCGCCGACAGACATGGTTCCTGGCTCCTAAGCTACTTTGCAGTATATATTGTGGCATACCGCGGACACGCCACCAGGGGGAGACTCGTCGAGGCCTGGTGTCAGACGGAGTCTACATCACATGGCGATGGCTCCCTCTGCTGGACGTGCCAGGTCTTGACAGGCTCTCTGGACAGGACTAATTGGGGCTGGTGAGTGATCAAGGGGCTGATTGCTCACCAGCCGTACAGGGCCCATACAGCTGCCAGGAGGGAAGCACACGGGAGGGTTGGAGGGAGTGAGAGGTTGCTACCGGACAGACGTCCTCACGGTCTGATAGAACCGAGGGGCTCGGGGTTCTACCCCAGAGGAGGGGCTCGGGGTTCTACCCCAGAGGAGTGGCTCGGGGTTCTACCCCAGAGGAGACAGCGTTCCCCGGAGCCCAGAAGGTGGTAACCAGGAAGAGACTGGTTTCTTTATTGTTATAAATAAACACCTTGTAACTGTGTCCGTGTCTGATCTGTATAACCTTCTAGATCAAACCCCCTGGTCTGCCACAATATATATTTTTTGTTATTTCTCACATTAGCTTTACAGCCGGAAATACCTTTTGGATATTAGAGCAGCGGTAACTCACCAGCATTTCGACCCGAAATGACTTTCCTGATTCCACTTATCCCAGAGCCTGCTCAAGACGCCACGGGTGGAGAAGAGTTATTTGGATTGGCCTTTTAGTCCAACTCAGGAGGCGTCCACACCATCCACTGCTTCAGAGTATATTACTCACTAATGTTCAGTCTCTGGGCAATAAAGTAGACGAACTCAGGGCGAGGATCTCCTTCCAGTCCTTCCGACTGTAACATACTCTGTTTCACGGAATCATGGCTCTCTACGGATATACTGTCCCCGTTCATACAGCCAGCTGGGTTCTCAGTACATCGCACAGACAGGAATAAATAACTCTCCGGGAAGAAGAAGGGCGGTGGTGTATGTTTCATGATTAACTACACCTGGTGTGATTGTGGTAACGTACAGCAACTCATGTCCTTTTGTTCACCCGACCTAGAATACCTCACAATCAAATGCAGACCGCATTACCTCCCGAGATAATTCTCTTCGATCATCGTCACAGCCGTGTATATTCCCCCTCAAGTCGATACCACGACGGCTCTCAAGGAACTACACTGGACTTTGTGCAAACTGGAAACCGCATATCCTGAGGCCACATTTATTGTAGCTGGGGACTTCAATAAAGCAAATCTGAGGAAAATGCTACCGAAGATTTACCAACACATTGCCTGCGCTACTCATGCATCAAAAACTCTCGCCTGTGGCTACTCTCCCTTCCGGGACGGCTACAAGGCAATCCCTTCGGCATATCAGATCACGCCTCCATTCTGCTCCTCCCCTCCTATAGGCAGAAACTCAAACAGGAAGTACCCGTGGTAAGGACTGTTCAACACTGGTCTGACCAATCGGAATCCATGCTTCAAGATTGTTTTGATCACGCGGACTGGGATATGTTCCGGGTTGCCTCTGGGAATGACATCGACCTATACTCTGACACGGTGGCTGAGTTCATCAGCAAGTGTATAGGAGATGTTGTTCCTACCGTGACGATCAAAACCTATCCAAACAACAACAAAAAACGTGGATAGAGGGCAGCATTAGCGCAAAACAAAGTGCATTCAACCACGGCAAGGTGACGAGGTATATGGTTGAGTACAAACAGTCCAGTTATGCCTTCCATAAGGCACAACGTCAGTACAAAGTGGAGGCTCAGACGTGAGATGTATGTGGCTCCAGACAATCACAGATTATAAAGGGAAAACCAGCCACTTCGCAGACATCGATGTCTTGCTCCCGGACAAGCTAAACACCTTCGCCCGCTTCGAGGAAAACACAGTGCAGCCGATGCGGGCCACCATCGTTTCTGAGGACTGTGGGCTCTCCTTCTCCGTGGCCGACGTGAGTAAGACATTTGAGCGTGTTAACCCTCGCAAGGCTGCCGGTCCAGACGGTATCCCTAGCCGCGTCCTCAGAGCATGCGCAGACCAGCTGGCTGGAGTGTTTACGGACATATTCAATCTCTCCCTATCCCAGTCTGCTGTCCCCATTTGCTTCAAGATGTCCACCATTGCTTTATTGGGGATAGGAGCAAAGGTAACTGAATTAAATGACTATCACCCCAGAGCACTCACTTCTGTCATCATGAAGTGCTTTGAGAGGCTAGTTAAGGATCATATCACCTCTACCTTACCTGTCACCCTAGACCCACTTCAATTTGCTTACCGCCCCAATAGGTCCACAGATGATGCAATCGCCATCACTCTGCACACTGCCCTATCCCATCTGGACAAGAGGAATACCTATGTAAGAATGCTGTTAATTGACTACAGCTCAGCCATAGTACAGTGTTTCCCAACCCTGGTCCTCAAGGAACCCCCAACAGTACACATTGTTGTTGTAGACCTGGACAAACACACCTCATTCAGCTCATTTGAGGGCTTGATGATTAGTTGACAAGTTTAATCAGGTGTGCTTGTCCAGGGTTACAATATTAAATGTGTACCAGGCTTGGGAAACACTGCCATAATACCCTCCATTCTCATCATTAAGCTCGGGGCCCTGGGTCTGAACCCTGCCCTGTGCGACTGGGTCCTGGACTTCCTGATGGGCCGCCCCCAGGTGGTGAAGGTAGGAAACAACACCTCCACTACGCTGATCCTCAACACAGGGGCCCCACAAGGGTGTGTGCTCAGCCCCCTCCTGTACTCCCTGTTCACCCATGACTGCATGGTCACGCCTCCAACTCAATCATCAAGTTAGCAGACGATGAGAGACGGACAAGGTGAGAGCCCTGGCAGAGACCCTCCTCCCTCCTGGTACCACCAGGGCCTACAGGGACAAGGTGAGAGCCCTGGCAGAGACCCTCCTCCCTCCTGGTACCACCAGGGCCTACAGGGACAAGGTGAGAGCCCTGGCAGAGACCCTCCTCCCTCCTGGTACCACCAGGGCCTACAGGGACAAGGTGAGAGCCCTGGCAGAGACCCTCCTCCCTCCTGGTACCACCAGGGCCTACAGGGACAAGGTGAGAGCCCTGGCAGAGACCCTCCTCCCTCCTGGTACCACCAGGGCCTACAGGGACAAGGTGAGAGCCCTGGCAGAGACCCTCCTCCCTCCTGGTACCACCAGGGCCTACAGGACAAGGTGAGAGCCCTGGCAGAGGCTCGTCATTGTTGGTAATCAGGCCGACTACTGTTGTGTTGTCTGCAAACGTGATGATTACTGTCCATAATGTCTATAGATCCCATCATATATATATATATATATATATATATATATATTTTTTTTTTTTAAGGTATCTGTGACCAACAGATGCAGATCTGTATTCCCAGTCATGTGAAATCCATAGATTAGGGCCTAATTAATTAATTTCAATAAACTGATTTCCTTATATGAACTGTAACTCAGTTAAATATTTAAAATTGTTGCATGTTGCATTTACATTTTTGTTCAGTGTATATATTTATACTCCGGACTCCGACGTTGCTCATCCTAATATTTCTAAAATCCATTATTTTACTTTTATATTCGTGTGAATTGTTGGAGCTAGGAACATTTCGCTACACCCGCAATAACATCTGCTAAATATGTGACTAATAAAATGAGATTTGATGAGCACTACTAATTTCTGCCAATTAATTGAGTTGTTGTTTCTGTGGATAAAACATACCCTCTATGTATATGAAAGATCACGTTAACTGGAACGCTGCTGCTGATACAGAGGGATGTAGCTCAGTTGGTAGAGCATGGTGTTTGCAACGCCAGGGTTGTGGGTTCGATTCCCACGGCGGGCCAGTATGAAAAAATAAAAAAATTATGTATGCACTCAATAACTGTAAGTCGCTCTGGATAAGAGCGTCTGCTAAATGACTAAAATGTAAAATGTATCTGTCTAACATGTTGTCCTGTGCAGTTACACCATCTGGTGGCCAGCTATAGTAGTGCACGTTCCTCTGGTGGTTTGGATAGAATTCAAGGGAAAGGGGAAATAGAGAATTGACTCAAACCTCAGTTGTTTATTCCAACTCATCCTTTAAAGGAACTCTGTAAAAATATTTTACTATTAACTTTAATCCACAAATATTCCAATCCACACACATTTTCCACAGCAGGAAATCTTAAATGCGTAAATGTATGAACGGCTTGTTTAAACACGTTTTTAAAGTCCAAAGTCCTCCCATTATTAAAACCAACCATGTGGATTAATAGAATCTGAGCGCAGCCAGCAACACAAAGCCAGCCTGTTGTCATTATGTAACCTGGAGTGGGTCTAGCCAAGTCTCACAGGGTCTTACAGTAGCCAGCCTGGGTCTGTTCCGGACTGGGCCACAACAGAACAGTAGGAACCCTCTCTAGCTCTGGACCCTGTTAGCCCATAAAGCGTTCCGGACTGGGCCACAACAGAACTGGACCCTGTTAGCCCATAAAGCGTTCCGGACTGGGCCACAACAGAACTGGACCCTGTTAGCCCATAAAGCGTTCCGGACTGGGCCACAACAGAACTGGACCCTGTTAGCCCATAAAGCGTTCCGGACTGGGCCACAACAGAACTGGACCCTGTTAGCCCATAAAGCGTTCCGGACTGGGCCACAACAGAACTGGACCCTGTTAGCCCATAAAGCGTTCCGGACTGGGCCACAACAGAACTGGACCCTGTTAGCCCATAAAGCGTTCCGGACTGGGCCACAACAGAACTGGACCCTGTTAGCCCATAAAGCGTTCCGGACTGGGCCACAACAGAACTGGACCCTGTTAGCCCATAAAGCGTTCCGGACTGGGCCACAACAGAACTGGACCCTGTTAGCCCATAAAGCGTTCCGGACTGGGCCACAACAGAACTGGACCCTGTTAGCCCATAAAGCGTTCCGGACTGGGCCACAACAGAACTGGACCCTGTTAGCCCATAAAGCGTTCCGGACTGGGCCACAACAGAACTGGACCCTGTTAGCCCATAAAGCGTTCCGGACTGGGCCACAACAGAACTGGACCCTGTTAGCCCATAAAGCGTTCCGGACTGGGCCACAACAGAACTGGACCCTGTTAGCCCATAAAGCGTTCCGGACTGGGCCACAACAGAACTGGACCCTGTTAGCCCATAAAGCGTTCCGGACTGGGCCACAACAGAACTGGACCCTGTTAGCCCATAAAGCGTTCCGGACTGGGCCACAACAGAACTGGACCCTGTTAGCCCATAAAGCGTTCCGGACTGGGCCACAACAGAACTGGACCCTGTTAGCCCATAAAGCGTTCCGGACTGGGCCACAACAGAACTGGACCCTGTTAGCCCATAAAGCGTTCCGGACTGGGCCACAACAGAACTGGACCCTGTTAGCCCATAAAGCGTTCCGGACTGGGCCACAACAGAACTGGACCCTGTTAGCCCATAAAGCGTTCCGGACTGGGCCACAACAGAACTGGACCCTGTTAGCCCATAAAGCGTTCCGGACTGGGCCACAACAGAACTGGACCCTGTTAGCCCATAAAGCGTTCCGGACTGGGCCACAACAGAACTGGACCCTGTTAGCCCATAAAGCGTTCCGGACTGGGCCACAACAGAACTGGACCCTGTTAGCCCATAAAGCGTTCCGGACTGGGCCACAACAGAACAGTAGGAACCCTCTCTAGCTCTGGACCCGGTTAGCCCATAAAGCGTTCCGAACTGGGCCACAACAGAACTGGACCCTGTTAGCCCATAAAGCGTTCCGGACTGGGCCACAACAGAACTGGACCCTGTTAGCCCATAAAGCGTTCCGGACTGGGCCACAACAGAACTGGACCCTGTTAGCCCATAAAGCGTTCCGGACTGGGCCACAACAGAACTGGACCCTGTTAGCCCATAAAGCGTTCCGGACTGGGCCACAACAGAACTGGACCCTGTTAGCCCATAAAGCGTTCCGGACTGGGCCACAACAGAACTGGACCCTGTTAGCCCATAAAGCGTTCCGGACTGGGCCACAACAGAACTGGACCCTGTTAGCCCATAAAGCGTTCCGGACTGGGCCACAACAGAACTGGACCCTGTTAGCCCATAAAGCGTTCCGGACTGGGCCACAACAGAACTGGACCCTGTTAGCCCATAAAGCGTTCCGGACTGGGCCACAACAGAACTGGACCCGGTTAGCCCATAAAGCGTTCCGGACTGGGCCACAACAGAACTGGACCCTGTTAGCCCATAAAGCGTTCCGGACTGGGCCACAACAGAACTGGACCCGGTTAGCCCATAAAGCGTTCCGGACTGGGTAGGACCAACAGAACTGGACCCTGTTAGCCCATAAAGCGTTCCGGACTGGGCCACAACAGAACTGGACCCTGTTAGCCCATAAAGCGTTCCGGACTGGGTAGGACCAACAGAACTGGACCCTGTTAGCCCATAAAGCGTTCCGGACTGGGTAGGACCAACAGAACTGGACCCTGTTAGCCCATAAAGCGTTCCGGACTGGGCCACAACAGAACTGGACCCGGTTAGCCCATAAAGCGTTCCGGACTGGGCCACAACAGAACTGGACCCTGTTAGCCCATAAAGCGTTCCGGACTGGGCCACAACAGAACTGGACCCTGTTAGCCCATAAAGCGTTCCGGACTGGGCCACAACAGAACTGGACCCTGTTAGCCCATAAAGCGTTCCGGACTGGGCCACAACAGAACTGGACCCTGTTAGCCCATAAAGCGTTCCGGACTGGGCCACAACAGAACTGGACCCTGTTAGCCCATAAAGCGTTCCGGACTGGGCCACAACAGAACTGGACCCTGTTAGCCCATAAAGCGTTCCGGACTGGGCCACAACAGAACTGGACCCGGTTAGCCCATAAAGCGTTCCGGACTGGGCCACAACAGAACTGGACCCTGTTAGCCCATAAAGCGTTCCGGACTGGGCCACAACAGAACTGGACCCTGTTAGCCCATAAAGCGTTCCGGACTGGGCCACAACAGAACTGGACCCTGTTAGCCCATAAAGCGTTCCGGACTGGGCCACAACAGAACTGGACCCGGTTAGCCCATAAAGCGTTCCGGACTGGGTAGGACCAACAGAACTGGACCCTGTTAGCCCATAAAGCGTTCCGGACTGGGCCACAACAGAACTGGACCCTGTTAGCCCATAAAGCGTTCCGGACTGGGCCACAACAGAACTGGACCCTGTTAGCCCATAAAGCGTTCCGGACTGGGTAGGACCAACAGAACTGGACCCTGTTAGCCCATAAAGCGTTCCGGACTGGGCCACAACAGAACTGGACCCTGTTAGCCCATAAAGCGTTCCGGACTGGGCCACAACAGAACTGGACCCTGTTAGCCCATAAAGCGTTCCGGACTGGGTAGGACCAACAGAACTGGACCCTGTTAGCCCATAAAGCGTTCCGGACTGGGTAGGACCAACAGAACTGGACCCTGTTAGCCCATAAAGCGTTCCGGACTGGGCCACAACAGAACTGGACCCTGTTAGCCCATAAAGCGTTCCGGACTGGGTAGGACCAACAGAACTGGGCCCTGTTAGCCCATAAAGCGTTCCGGACTGGGCCACAACAGAACTGGACCCTGTTAGCCCATAAAGCGTTCCGGACTGGGCCACAACAGAACTGGACCCTGTTAGCCCATAAAGCGTTCCGGACTGGGTAGGACCAACAGAACTGGACCCTGTTAGCCCATAAAGCGTTCCGGACTGGGTAGGACCAACAGAACTGGACCCTGTTAGCCCATAAAGCGTTCCGGACTGGGTAGGACCAACAGAACTGGACCCTGTTAGCCCATAAAGCGTTCCGGACTGGGCCACAACAGAACAGTAGGAACCCTCTCTAGCTCTGGACCCTGTTAGCCCATAAAGCGTTCCGGACTGGGCCACAACAGAACAGTAGGAACCCTCTCTAGCTCTGGACCCGGTTAGCCCATAAAGCGTTCCGGACTGGGCCACAACAGAACTGGACCCTGTTAGCCCATAAAGCGTTCCGGACTGGGCCACAACAGAACTGGACCCTGTTAGCCCATAAAGCGTTCCGGACTGGGTAGGACCAACAGAACTGGACCCTGTTAGCCCATAAAGCGTTCCGGACTGGGTAGGACCAACAGAACTGGACCCTGTTAGCCCATAAAGCGTTCCGGACTGGGTAGGACCAACAGAACTGGACCCTGTTAGCCCATAAAGCGTTCCGGACTGGGTAGGACCAACAGAACTGGACCCTGTTAGCCCATAAAGCGTTCCGGACTGGGTAGGACCAACAGAACTGGACCCTGTTAGCCCATAAAGCGTTCCGGACTGGGCCACAACAGAACTGGACCCTGTTAGCCCATAAAGCGTTCCGGACTGGGCCACAACAGAACTGGACCCTGTTAGCCCATAAAGCCTTCCGGACTGGGTAGGACCAACAGAACTGGACCCGGTTAGCCCATAAAGCGTTCCGGACTGGGCCACAACAGAACTGGACCCTGTTAGCCCATAAAGCGTTCCGGACTGGGTAGGACCAACAGAACTGGACCCTGTTAGCCCATAAAGCGTTCCGGACTGGGTAGGACCAACAGAACTGGACCCGGTTAGCCCATAAAGCGTTCCAGACTGGGTAGGACCAACAGAACTGGACCCGGTTAGCCCATAAAGCCTCTCAGAGTAGGAGTGCTGGTCTAGGATCAGTTAAGCATTTTAGATTATAATGATTCAGATTGTTATGGACAAGGAGGAATGGATAGTAGATCAGCACTACTCTTAAAGACACTGTGTGGAGAGGCCTCCTCAGAACCAATGGTAGAACAGGTTACCCTCCTCAGAACCAACAGTAGAACAGAGAGGTTACCCTCCTCAGAACCAACAGTAGAACAGAGAGAGGTTACCCTCCTCAGAACCAACGGTAGAACAGGTTACCCTCCTCAGAACCAACAGTAGAACAGAGAGAGGTTACCCTCCTCAGAACCAACAGTAGAACAGAGAGAGGTTACCCTCCTCAGAACCAACAGTAGAACAGAGAGAGGTTACCCTCCTCAGAACCAACAGTAGAACAGAGAGGTTACCCTCCTCAGAACCAACAGTAGAACAGAGAGGTTACCCTCCTCAGAACCAACAGTAGAACAGAGAGAGGTTACCCTCCTCAGAACCAACAGTAGAACAGAGAGAGGTTACCCTCCTCAGAACCAACAGTAGAACAGAGAGGTTACCCTCCTCAGAACCAATGGTAGAACAGAGAGAGGTTACCCTCCTCAGAACCAACAGTAGAACAGAGAGAGGTTACCCTCCTCAGAACCAACAGTAGAACAGAGAGAGGTTACCCTCCTCAGAACCAACGGTAGAACAGGTTACCCTCCTCAGAACCAACAGTAGAACAGAGAGAGGTTACCCTCCTCAGAACCAACAGTAGAACAGAGAGAGGTTACCCTCCTCAGAACCAACAGTAGAACAGAGAGAGGTTACCCTCCTCAGAACCAACAGTAGAACAGAGAGAGGTTACCCTCCTCAGAACCAACGGTAGAACAGAGAGAGAGGTTACCCTCCTCAGAACCAACAGTAGAACAGAGAGAGGTTACCTTCCTCAGAACCAACAGTAGAACAGGTTACCCTCCTCAGAACCAACGGTAGAACAGAGAGAGGTTACCCTCCTCAGAACCAACAGTAGAACAGAGAGAGGTTACCCTCCTCAGAACCAACAGTAGAACAGAGAGGTTACCCTCCTCAGAACCAACGGTAGAACAGAGAGAGGTTACCCTCCTCAGAACCAACAGTAGAACAGAGAGGTTACCCTCCTCAGAACCAACAGTAGAACAGAGAGAGGTTACCCTCCTCAGAACCAACAGTAGAACAGAGAGAGGTTACCCTCCTCAGAACCAACAGTAGAACAGAGAGGTTACCCTCCTCAGAACCAACAGTAGAACAGAGAGGTTACCCTCCTCAGAACCAACGGTAGAACAGAGAGAGGTTACCCTCCTCAGAACCAACAGTAGAACAGAGAGAGGTTACCCTCCTCAGAACCAACAGTAGAACAGAGAGAGGTTACCCTCCTCAGAACCAACAGTAGAACAGAGAGAGAGAATACCCTCCTCAGAACCAACGGTAGAACAGAGAGAGGTTACCCTCCTCAGAACCAACAGTAGAACAGAGAGAGGTTACCCTCCTCAGAACCAACAGTAGAACAGAGAGAGGTTACCCTCCTCAGAACCAACGGTAGAACAGGTTACCCTCCTCAGAACCAACAGTAGAACAGAGAGAGGTTACCCTCCTCAGAACCAACAGTAGAACAGAGAGAGGTTACCCTCCTCAGAACCAACAGTAGAACAGAGAGAGGTTACCCTCCTCAGAACCAACAGTAGAACAGAGAGGTTACCCTCCTCAGAACCAACAGTAGAACAGAGAGGTTACCCTCCTCAGAACCAACAGTAGAACAGAGAGAGGTTACCCTCCTCAGAACCAACAGTAGAACAGAGAGAGGTTACCCTCCTCAGAACCAACAGTAGAACAGAGAGGTTACCCTCCTCAGAACCAATGGTAGAACAGAGAGAGGTTACCCTCCTCAGAACCAACAGTAGAACAGAGAGAGGTTACCCTCCTCAGAACCAACGGTAGAACAGGTTACCCTCCTCAGAACCAACAGTAGAACAGAGAGAGGTTACCCTCCTCAGAACCAACAGTAGAACAGAGAGAGGTTACCCTCCTCAGAACCAACAGTAGAACAGAGAGGTTACCCTCCTCAGAACCAACAGTAGAACAGAGAGAGGTTACCCTCCTCAGAACCAACAGTAGAACAGAGAGAGGTTACCCTCCTCAGAACCAACGGTAGAACAGAGAGAGAGGTTACCCTCCTCAGAACCAACAGAAGAACAGAGAGAGGTTACCCTCCTCAGAACCAACAGTAGAACAGGTTACCCTCCTCAGAACCAACGGTAGAACAGAGAGAGGTTACCCTCCTCAGAACCAACAGTAGAACAGAGAGAGGTTACCCTCCTCAGAACCAACAGTAGAACAGAGAGGTTACCCTCCTCAGAACCAACGGTAGAACAGAGAGAGGTTACCCTCCTCAGAACCAACAGTAGAACAGAGAGGTTACCCTCCTCAGAACCAACAGTAGAACAGAGAGAGGTTACCCTCCTCAGAACCAACAGTAGAACAGAGAGAGGTTACCCTCCTCAGAACCAACAGTAGAACAGAGAGGTTACCCTCCTCAGAACCAACAGTAGAACAGAGAGGTTACCCTCCTCAGAACCAACGGTAGAACAGAGAGAGGTTACCCTCCTCAGAACCAACAGTAGAACAGAGAGAGGTTACCCTCCTCAGAACCAACAGTAGAACAGAGAGAGGTTACCCTCCTCAGAACCAACAGTAGAACAGAGAGAGAGAATACCCTCCTCAGAACCAACGGTAGAACAGAGAGAGGTTACCCTCCTCAGAACCAACAGTAGAACAGAGAGAGGTTACCCTCCTCAGAACCAACAGTAGAACAGAGAGAGGTTACCCTCCTCAGAACCAACAGTAGAACAGAGAGAGGTTACCCTCCTCAGAACCAACGGTAGAACAGAGAGAGGTTACCCTCCTCAGAACCAACAGTTAACACTGGACAGCTAGTTTCCTCTTTTCGATGATTACACTTTTCATGATTGAATGGAAACATGTACGAATGTCAAGGCACTGCATAATTTATAACAAGTCAGACAGTAACAGGTCATTCCGCAGCACAGAGCCTACTTCAAAGCAAACACATAAAGCGCAAATCTCAAGTATTCAGCCCCTTGGATTGTTTCATATTTTGCTGTGTGGGATTGAAATGGATTTGATTGTGATTTATTGTTATTGATCTACACAAAATACTCCATAATGTCAAAGATAAAATACATTTCAACAAATTAATAAAAACAAAATAACTAAAATAGTCATTGCATTAGTGTTCAGCCCTTTTGTTTAGGCAAGCCTAAATTAGTTCAGGAGTAAAATGTGGCTTAACAAACCACAATAAATGACATGGACTGTTTGAAATAAGAGCGGTTGACATTATTTTTGAATGACTACCCCTTCCTCTGTCCCCCATACATACATACATACATCTGTAAGGTCCCTCAATCAACTATTGCATTTCAAGCACAGATTAAACTACAAAGACCAGGGAGCTTCTTTGAAAGCCTCATATCCACCCAGACACAACAAGTATACAGTCGTCCTTCTGAACTGAGCTGACGGAAGGAAACTGCTCAGGGATGTTACCACGAGGCCCTTGGTGATTTTAAAATAGCTACTGAGTTGAATGGCTGTGACAGGAGATAACTGAGGATGGATCAACGACATTGTAGTTACTCCACAACTAAACTATTCAAAAACATGCATCCTGTATGAGGCCTTATTTCTATTACAGCATATTGAAGGACTGTCATTTTGAAAGGCTGATATCCACCCAGACACAAGTATACAGTCGTCCTTCTGAACTGAGCTGAAGGAAGGAAACTCATTCATCTTCCATTCACCCAGTTCAATGTAACATCGATAGGTTTAGGCTACTAAATGATACTCACATTTTTCCCTATACCCATCATGAGGTTGCTACAACCTAGCCTATGAATGAAAGTTTACAATGTAGGTGCACACAGGTCGAGAGAAGAATTTGAGTAATCAAGGTGACAGACAGTGACACATTCAATACCGCCTTGCACAATCTGGCCTGCATCTAGCTGATCTGGGGTGTAATCATTAGTCCAAACAGTTGCAAAAGGTTTTGTTTTGCTAATAAAACTAGAGTTTCTATTGGACAAATTCAGGTTTCGCTCCATATGCTTAAGAAACGTTTTGTAACAGAATCGGCAGAAGTAATAATGAATACACCCCTGATCACCTGATCACACAGTTTACTTCCATAGCAGCCACATACAGCAGCTTCACTGCTTGTTGCATAAGGCCTAGCTAGATTCAATCACATCAAGCGTTAACCGCTGATAGCAGACACCCGCATAGCGGAGGTGGAACTGCTGTTGGAGCGTAAAATCGGTGAGCTCTACTCTTGCGAATCATTGTCACGAAGCCACACCTGCCCCACTTGCCTTAGAAGTTCAGAGCAAGAACGTGTTATATAGAAATAATTACACACATTTAAAAAATCATTCAACAAAATAATGAGGATTTCTATCATCCTAATGGAGGTGTAGATTACATCTCATTCCTGTGTTTGAACTTGTAAACAAGACTGCATGGGATTTCTGTTAATGAGACTCTGTGCAGCCAATGGCAATGTCCACATAAGGTGTAATGGAACCATTCCACGCTGGCATAGGGTAAGTCTGAATACCAACTACTGAGAAGTGCATAGAAAGGTGTACATTTCCTAAGTCTGAATCGGCCCCTTAGATACCAACCCAAGAAGACTCACAGCTGTATTCGCTGCCAAAGGTGTTTCTAACGTGTATTGACTCAGGGGGGTGAATCCTTATCTAAATCAAGGTTTATACGGATGGGTCTAATCCTGGATGCTGATTGGTTAAAACTGCATTCCAGCCCGTGTCTATTCCACAAGATGCCACCTGCTAAATCTATGACGTTAAAATGCCTGTTTACTCCGTTCCATCTGACTGCACAATCCACTGTCTCAGCAGCCCAGCCAGGCAATTTATATACTATATCTACACTGTAAAAAGCATCTAGACATTATCTCACATTCTTTTACGCTAGCCTTTGGATTTCAACAGTGGAGATTTGTAGTAACCTTGCTGTCTGTCTCTCCGACATTTGCAATGTTGTTTCAATATTGACATTTGATCTCCAGCTGTCCCACAGTAATGAACGTGTCGGGAGTCGGGACAGACAGACAGACAGACAGACAGACAGACAGGCAGGCAGACAGACAGGCAGACAGACAGGCAGGCAGGCAGACAGGCAGACAGACAGGCAGACAGGCAGGCAGTGTTTCTCAGCCAGTCTAAATCATGAATCAGCATCATTTTTATGGATATATACAAAGAAATGTCAATAGAAAAACAGGAAATGCAGCTATTTTTTGCTGTCATTCCAGCTTCAGTTTAAAGTGATGGTGTTAGCTGTGTAGTGATGGTGTTAGCTGTGTAGTGATGGTGTTAGCTGTGTAGTGATGGTGTTAGCTGTGTAGTGATGGTGTTAGCTGTGTAGTGATGGTGTTAGCTGTGTAGTGATGGTGTTACCTGTGTAGTGATGGTGTTACCTGTGTAGTGATGGTGTTAGCTGTGTAGTGATGGTGTTAGCTGTGTAGTGATGGTGTTAGCTGTGTAGTGATGGTGTTAGCTGTGTAGTGATGGTGTTAGCTGTGTAGTGATGGTGTTAGCTGTGTAGTGATGGTGTTAGCTGTGTAGTGATGGTGTTAGCTGTGTAGTGATGGTGTTAGCTGTGTAGTGATGGTGTTAGCTGTGTAGTGATGGTGTTAGCTGTGTAGTGATGGTGTTAGCTGTGTAGTGATGGTGTAAGCTGTGTAGTGATGGTGTTAGCTGTGTAGTGATGGTGTTAGCTGTGTAGTGATGGTGTTAGCTGTGTAGTGATGGTGTTAGCTGTGTAGTGATGGTGTTAGCTGTGTAGTGATGGTGTTAGCTGTGTAGTGAAGGTGTTAGCTGTGTAGTGATGGTGTTAGCTGTGTAGTGATGGTGTTAGCTGTGTAGTGATGGTGTTAGCTGTGTAGTGATGGTGTTAGCTGTGTAGTGATGGTGTTAGCTGTGTAGTGATGGTGTTAGCTGTGTAGTGATGGTGTTAGCTGTGTAGTGATGGTGTTAGCTGTGTAGTGATGGTGTTAGCTGTGTAGTTTGCTCTCTCTTCTGAACAGTGGCATGGCTCATTGTTATAGATTTATCCCAACAAAACAAAACACACACTAGAAAACAGCTTAAACGCAAATGCAGCTACTTTGCTGTTATTCTGGCTCCACTGTTTGACGCGACGGTGTTAGCCGTAGTTGGCTAGCTAGCGAGGGATAAGATCATTGCCAGCCATTATGGCAACGGAACATTTAGAACCAACGACCAGCCGGCTTGGGAGATTTGTGTCAGGACTATATCTCGTGGAAGGATGAAATGGTATGAATAAATATGTAACCCGTTGTATAAAAGTGATAATGCCCTCGAAGCCGTTGTTCTCCTCGGTCCTAACAACACCCGTGCCAATATATCCTCCAAACCGGCTTCTCATTATCACTTAAATATTAGCGCTTCATTTTTCATTACTTAAGACATTTTTATATAATTCTTTCCACTTCATTATTTTGTGTAAAATGTTTTTTTTTTCAAAAAATGAAAATTAAATCCACTTTAAATCACTTTAAACACAAAATGTGAAGAAATCCAAGAGGGTGAACACTATATATATTTAAGATAAGACAACAGTGCATATTGTTAATAAAGGCTCAATCACTTTGTGATTTCCAGTGTCAAGGAATCCTTAGCTACAGCAACGGTCTCTGGAACCAATGATCCAACAGAAATTCTTAAAATCAGTCAATTCGGGTAATTCATTCAAATTAAATTCACAAATTGAGAATCGATAGCTTGTAATTTTCCATTGGGAATTCCCCAATTTAAGACTTTAAAGTGAAACGGAACCCTAACGCCATATGATGTACTGTAGGTATGGAAATCCTCCCAATCAGAAGTAGAGGCGGTCAGCGATTACGGCAGGCAGGTGTGTCATCACCTGCATCCTGATCCACCAATGAGGCTCCATGGGGTTGTAGCGCGTGAACGGGCGGTGTGACGTGATGGCGTCGGTGATGTCATCTAGGACGGGTTGGACATCCTTCTGTCCGCTGCTACAGTACGACCTCATCATCGCCATGTGTCTGTCGAAGTGGGCGTGGCCATAGTCCTCCTGGACACCAGGGGGCGCCTCTCTCCACAGTTTGTCAGCCGTGGTCGCCACAATGTCCCGCGTCAGGATGCCCGTGGCCACAATGAAGTTCCCCGGCTCGATGACGGAGACCTTGACCCCCCAGGCCTTCATCTCGTAACGTAGACAGTCGGAGAACGCTTCCACGCCATATTTGGACACGCAGTACGGAGAACGCAGGGCATTGCCCATCCGCCCATACATACTGGCCAGGTTGACCACACGACCTGCAACAACACAGTGGCATTAGGTTATTACATAGATAAATACCTATTCAACAACACAGTGGCATTAGGTTATTACATAGATAAATACCTATTTAACAACACAGTGGCATTAGGTTATTATATAGATAAATACATATTTAACAACACAGTGGCATTAGGTTATTATATAGATAAATACCTATTTAACAACACAGTGGCATTAGGTTATTATATAGATAAATACCTATTTAACAACACAGTGGCAATAGGTTATTATATAGATAAATACCTATTTAACAACACAGTGGCATTAGGTTATTATATAGATAAATACCTATTTAACAACACAGTGGCATTAGGTTATTACATAGATAAATACCTATTTAACAACACAGTGGCATTAGGTTATTATATAGATAAATACCTATTTAACAACACAGTGGCATTAGGTTATTATATAGATAAATACCTATTTAACAACACAGTGGCATTAGGTTATTACATAGATAAATACCTATTTAACAACACAGTGGCATTAGGTTATTACATAGATAAATACCTATTTAACAACACAGTGGCATTAGGTTATTACATAGATAAATACCTATTTAACAACACAGTGGCATTAGGTTATTATATAGATAAATACATATTTAACAACACAGTGGCATTAGGTTATTATATAGATAAATACCTATTTAACAACACAGTGGCATTAGGTTATTATATAGATAAATACCTATTTAACAACACAGTGGCATTAGGTTATTATATAGATAAATACCTATTTAACAACACAGTGGCATTAGGTTATTACATAGATAAATACCTATTTAACAACACAGTGGCATTAGGTTATTACATAGATAAATACCTATTCAACAACACAGTGGCATTAGGTTATTACATAGATAAATACCTATTTAACAACACAGTGGCATTAGGTTATTACATAGATAAATACCTATTTAACAACACAGTGGCATTAGGTTATTATATAGATAAATACATATTTAACAACACAGTGGCATTAGGTTATTATATAGATAAATACCTATTTAACAACACAGTGGCATTAGGTTATTATATAGATAAATACCTATTTAACAACACAGTGGCATTAGGTTATTATATAGATAAATACCTATTTAACAACACAGTGGCATTAGGTTATTACATAGATAAATACCTATTTAACAACACAGTGGCATTAGGTTATTACATAGATAAATACCTATTTAACAACACAGTGGCATTAGGTTATTATATAGATAAATACCTATTCAACAACACAGTGGCATTAGGTTATTATATAGATAAATACCTATTTAACAACACAGTGGCATTAGGTTATTATATAGATAAATACATATTTAACAACACAGTGGCATTAGGTTATTACATAGATAAATACCTATTTAACAACACAGTGGCATTAGGTTATTACATAGATAAATACCTATTCAACAACACAGTGGCATTAGGTTATTACATAGATAAATACCTATTTAACAACACAGTGGCATTAGGTTATTACATAGATAAATACCTATTTAACAACACAGTGGCATTAGGTTATTATATAGATAAATACATATTTAACAACACAGTGGCATTAGGTTATTATATAGATAAATACCTATTTAACAACACAGTGGCATTAGGTTATTATATAGATAAATACCTATTTAACAACACAGTGGCATTAGGTTATTATATAGATAAATACCTATTTAACAACACAGTGGCATTAGGTTATTACATAGATAAATACCTATTTAACAACACAGTGGCATTAGGTTATTACATAGATAAATACCTATTCAACAACACAGTGGCATTAGGTTATTACATAGATAAATACCTATTCAACAACACAGTGGCATTAGGTTATTACATAGATAAATACCTATTTAACAACACAGTGGCATTAGGTTATTACATAGATAAATACCTATTTAACAACACAGTGGCATTAGGTTATTATATAGATAAATACCTATTTAACAACACAGTGGCATTAGGTTATTATATAGATAAATACCTATTTAACAACACAGTGGCATTAGGTTATTATATAGATAAATACCTATTTAACAACAGAGTGGCATTAGGTTATTACATAGATAAATACCTATTTAACAACACAGTGGCATTAGGTTATTACATAGATAAATACCTATTCAACAACACAGTGGCATTAGGTTATTACATAGATAAATACCTATTCAACAACACAGTGGCATTAGGTTATTATATAGATAAATACCTATTCAACAACACAGTGGCATTAGGTTATTACATAGATAAATACATATTTAACAACACAGTGGCATTAGGTTATTACATAGATAAATACCTATTTAACAACACAGTGGCATTAGGTTATTACATAGATAAATACCTATTTAACAACACAGTGGCATTAGGTTATTATATAGATAAATACCTATTTAACAACACAGTGGCATTAGGTTATTATATAGATAAATACCTATTTAACAACACAGTGGCATTAGGTTATTATATAGATAAATACCTATTTAACAACACAGTGGCATTAGGTTATTATATAGATAAATACCTATTTAACAACACAGTGGCATTAGGTTATTATATAGATAAATACCTATTTAACAACACAGTGGCATTAGGTTATTATATAGATAAATACATATTTAACAACACAGTGGCATTAGGTTATTATATAGATAAATACCTATTTAACAACACAGTGGCATTAGGTTATTACATAGATAAATACCTATTTAACAACACAGTGGCATTAGGTTATTACATAGATAAATACCTATTTAACAACACAGTGGCATTAGGTTATTACCTACAGTGCATTCGGAAAGTATTCAGACCCCTTGACTTTTTCAAAATTTTGTTACGTTACAACCTTATTCTAAAATTGATTAAATTGTTTTTCCCCCCCCTCATCAATCTACACACAATGACTACGCAAAAACAGGTTGAGAAAATGTTGCTTATTTATAAAACATTAATGTGCCATTTCAAATCAAATTGAATTTGTCAAATGCGCCGAATACAACAGGTGTAGACCTTACAGTGAAACGCTTACTTACAAGCCCTTAACCAACAATGCAGTTAAGAAAAGTATAGATAACTAAAACATTTAAATAATAATTAAAGAGCAGCAGTAAAATAACAGTAGGGAGGCTATATACAGGGGGTACCGGTACAGAGTCAATGTGCGGGGTACCGGTTAATCGAGGTAATTGAGGTAATATGTACATGTGGGTAGAGTTAAAATGACTATGCATAAATAATTAACAGAGTAGCAGCAGCGTAAAAGAGGGGGTGGGGGGGCAGTGCAAATAGTCCGGGTAACCATGATTAGCTGTTCAGGAGTCTTATGGCTTGGGGGTAGAATCTGTGAAGAAGCCTTTTAGACCTAGACTTGGCACTCCGGTACCGCTTGCCGTGCAGTAGCAGAGAGAACAGTCTATGATTAGGGTGGCTGGAGTTTGACAATTTGTAGGGCCTTCCTCTGACACCGCCTGGTATAGAGGTCCTGGATGGCAGGAAGCTTGGCCCCAGTGATGTACTGGGCCGTACGCACTACCCTCTGTAGTGCCTTACGGTCGGAGGCCGAGCAGTTGCCATACCAGGCGGTGATGCAACCAGTCAGGATGCTCTCGATGGTGCAGCTGTATTACTTTTTGTTAAGTATTAAGTATTCAGATCCTTCACTCAGTACTTTGTTGAAGCACCTTTGGCAGCGTTTACAGCCTCGAGTATTCTTGGGTATGACGCTACAAGCTTGGCACACCTTTATTTGGGGAGTTTCTCCCATTCTTCTCTGCAGATCCTCTCAAGCTCTGTCAGGTTGGATGGGGAGCGTCGCTGCACAGCTATTTTCAGGTCTCTCCAGAGATGTTAGATCGGGTTCAAGTCCGGTCTCTGGCTGGACCACTTAAGGACATTCAGAGACTTGTCCCGAAGCCACTCCTGTGTTGTCTTGGCTGTGCACTTAGGGTCGTTGTCCTGTTGGAAGGTGAACCTTCGCCCCAGTCTGAGGTCCTGAGCGCTCTGGAGCAGGTTTTCATCAAGGATCTCTCTGTACTTTGCTCTGTTCATCTTTCCCTCGATCCTGACTAGTCTCCCAGTCCCTGCTGCCGAAAAACATCCCCACAGCATGATGCTGCCACCACCATGCTTCACCGTAGGGATGGTGCCAGGTTTCCTCCAGACGTGACACTTGGCATTCCGGCCAAAGAGCTCAATCTTGGTTTCATCAGACCAGAGAATCTTGTTTCTCATGGATTGAGAGTCCTTTAGGTGCCTTTTGGAAAACTCCAAGCGGGCTGTCATGTGCCTTTTACTGAGGAGTGGCTTCCGTCTGGCCACTCTACCATAAAGGCCAGATTGGTGGAGTGCTATGAAGATGGTTGTCCTTCTGGAAGGTTCTCCCATCTCCACAGAGGAACTCTGGAGCAATGTCAGATTGTCCATCGGGTTCGTGGTCACCTCCCTGACCAAGGCCCTTCTCCCGCGATTGCTCAGTTTGGCCGTGCGGCCAGCTCTAGGAAGAGTCTTGGTGGTTCTAAAAAACATATTCCTTTTAAGAATGATGGAGGCCACTGTGTTCTTGGGGACCTTCAATGCTGCAGACATTTTTTGGGACCCTTCCCCAGATCTGTGCGTCGACACAATCCTGTCTCGGAGCTCTAAAGACAATTCCATCGAACTCACGGCTTGGTTATTGCTCTGACATGAACTGTCAACTATGGGACCTTATATAGAGAGGTGTGTGCCTTTCCAAATTTTACATTTACATTTACGTCATTTAGCAGACGCTCTTATCCAGAGCGACATACATTTTTTTTTTTTCATACCCCCTGTGGGAATCGAACCCACAACCCTGGCGTTGCAAACGCCATGCTCTACCAACTGAGCTACATCCCTGCCGGCCATTCCCTCCCCTACCCTGGACGACGCTGGGCCAATTGCGCGCCGCCCCATGGCATGTCCAATCAATTGAATTTACCACAGGTGGACTCCAATCAAGTTGTAGAAACATCTCAAGGGTGATCAATGGAAACAGGATGCACCTGAGCTCAATTTCGAGTCTCATAGCAAAGGGTCTGAATACTTATGTAAATAAGGTATTTCTGTTTTCGCTTTGTCATTATGGGGTATTGTGTGTAGATTGATGAGGAATCCATTTTACAATAAGGCTGTAACGTAACAAAATGTGGAAAACGTCTAGAGGTCTTAATATTTTCCGAAGGCACTGTACAGGGTCAGTTCCTGTACCATATTAACAATGTGCAGGGATACTGGAGTGATGGAGGTAGATATGTATAGGGGTAAGGGGACTATATACAGGGTCAGTTCCAGTACCATATTAACAATGTGCAGGGATACTGGAGTGATGGAGGTAGATATGTATAGGGGTAAGGTGACTATATACAGGGTCAGTTCCAGTACCATATTAACAATGTGCAGGGATACTGGAGTGATGGAGGTAGATATGTATAGGGGTAAGGTGACTATATACAGGGTCAGTTCCAGTACCATATTAACAATGTGCAGGGATACTGGAGTGATCGAGGTAGATATGTATAGGGGTCAGGTGACTATATACAGGGTCAGTTCCTGTACCATATTAACAATGTGCAGGGATACTGGAGTGATGGAGGTAGATATGTATAGGGGTCAGGTGACTATATACAGGGTCAGTTCCAGTACCATATTAACAATGTGCAGGGATACTGGAGTGATGGAGGTAGATATGTATAGGGGTAAGGGGACAGGGATACTGGAGTGATGGAGGTAGATATGTATAGGGGTAAGGTGACTATATACAGGGTCAGTTCCAGTACCATATTAACAATGTGCAGGGATACTGGAGTGATAGAGGTAGATATGTATAGGGGTAAGGTGACTATATACAGGGTCAGTTCCAGTACCATATTAACAATGTGCAGGGATACTGGAGTGATGGAGGTACAGTGAGGGAAAAAAATATTTGATCCCCTGCTGATTTTGTACGTTTGATCACTGACAAAGACATGATCAGTCTATAATTTTAATGGTAGGTTTATTTGAACAGTGAGAGACAGAATAACAACAAAAAAATCCAGAAAAACACATGTTATAAATTGATTTGCATTTTAAATGAGGGAAATAAGTATTTGACCCCTCTGCAAAACATGACTTAGTACTTGGTGGCAAAACCCTTGTTGGCAATCACAGAGGTCAGACGTTTCTTGTAGTTGGCCACCAGGTTTGCACACATCTCAGGAGGGATTTTGTCCCACTCCTCTTTGCAGATCTTCTCCAAGTCATTAAGGTTGAGGCTGACGTTTGGCAACTCGAACCTTCAGCTCCCTCCACATATTTTCTATGGGATTAAGGTCTGGAGACTGGCTAGGCCACTCCAGGACCTTAATGTGCTTCTTCTTGAGCCACTCCTTTGTTGCCTTGGCCGTGTGTTTTGGGTCATTGTCATGCTGGAATACCCATCCACGACCCATTTTCAATGCCCTGGCTGAGGGAAGGAGGTTCTCACCCAAGATTTGACGGTACATGGCCCCGTCCATCGTCCCTTTGATGCGGTGAAGTTGTCCTGTACCCTTAGCAGAAAAACACCCCCAAAGCATAATGTTTCCACCTCCATGTTTGACGGTGGGGATGGTGTTCTTGGGGGTCATAGGCAGCATTCCTCCTCCTCCAAACACGGCGAGTTGAGTTGATGCCAAAGAGCTCTTCTCATCTGACCACAACACTTTTACCCAGTTCTCCTCTGAATCATTCAGATGTTCATTGGCAAACTTCAGATGGGCCTGTATATGTGCTTTCTTGAGCAGGGGGACCTTGCGGGCTCTGCAGGATTTCAGTCCTTCACGGCGTAGTGTGTTACCAATTGTTTTCTTGGTGACTATGGTCCCAGCTGCCTTGAGATCATTGACAAGATCCTTCCGTGTAGTTCTGGGCTGATTTCTCACCGTTATCATGATCATTGCAACTCCACGAGGTGAGATCTTGCATGGAGCCCCAGGCCGAGGAAGATTGACAGTTCTTTTGTGTTTCTTCCATTTGCGAATAATCACACCAACTGTTGTCACCTTCTCACCAAGCTGCTTGGCGATGGTCTTGTAGCCCATTCCAGCCTTGTGTAGGTCTACAATCTTGTCCCTGACATCCTTGGAGAGCTCTTTGGTCTTGGCCATGGTGGAGAGTTTGGAATCTGATTGATTGATTGCTTCTGTGGACAGGTGTCTTTTATACAGGTAACAAGCTGAGATTAGGAGCATTCCCTTTAAGAGTGTGCTCCTAATCTCAGCTTGTTACCTGTATAAAAGACACCTGGGAGCCAGAAATCTTTCTAATTGAGAGGGGGTCAAATACTTATTTCCTTCATTAAAATGTAATCAATTTATAACATTTTTGGCATGCGGTTTTCTGGATTTTTTTTGTTGTTATTCTGTCTCTCACTGTTCAAATAAACCTACCATTAAAATTATAGACTGATCATGTCTTTGTCAGTGGGCAAACATACAAAATCAGCAGGGGATCAAATACTTTTTTCCCTCATTGTAGATATGTATTGGGGTAAGGTGACGAGGCATCAGGATATATGATAAACAGAGTAGCAGCAGTGTATTTGATGATTGGGTGTGAGTGTGTGTAGAGTCAGTATAAATGTGTGTGTGTTGGAGTGTCAGTGTGTGTGAGTGTGCAGAGTCCTGTCACTGGTATTTGGAACTGTTCATACTTCCCTCCACCTTGACTAAGGCCCCGGTTCCAGCTGAAGAAAAACAGTCCCAAAGCATGATGCTGCCACCACCATGCTTCACTGTGGGTATGGTGTTCTTTGGGTGATGTGGGTATGGTGTTCTTTGGGTGATGTGGGTATGGTGATCTTTGGGTGATGTGGGTATGGTGATCTTTGGGTGATGTGGGTATGGTGTTCTTTGGGTGATGTGCAGTGTTGTTTTTGCGCCAAACATACCTTTTGGAATTATGGCCAAAAAGTTCAATCTTGGTTTCATCAGACCATAACACATTTTCCCACGTGTTTTGGGGGGACTTTCCCACTTGTTTTTGCAAACTTCAGCCGGGCTTGGATGTTTTTCTTTGTAAGAAAAGGCTTCCGTCTTGCCACCCTACCCCATAGCCCATTCATATGAAGAATACGGGAGATTGTTGTCACATGTAGCACACAGCCAGTACTTGCCAGAAATTCCTGCAGTTCCTTTAATGTTGCTGTAGGCCTCTTGGAAGCCTCCCCGACCAGTTTTTCTTCTCCTCTTTTCATAAATTTTGGAGGGACGTCCAGTTCTTGGTAATGTCTCTGTTGTGCCATATTTTCTCCACTTGATGATGACTGTCTTCACTGTGTTCCATGGTATATGTAATGCTTTGGAAATTATTTTGTACCCTTCTCCTGACTGATATCTTTCAACAATGACATCCCTCTGATGCCTTGGAAGCTCTCTGCGGACCATGGCTTTTGCTCTGAGATGCAACTAAGAAAATGTCAGGAAAATCCTACTAGAACAGCTGAACTTTATTTGTGATTAATCAGTCACTTTAAATGATGGCAGGTGTGTAATGACTTCTATTTAACACGAGTTTGAATGTGATTGGTTAATTCTGATCACAGCCACATCCCCAGTTATATGAGGGTGTGCACACTGATGCAACCAGGTTATTGTAAGCTTTTCATTTGTCATTTTTCCCCCCTCGAAGATTTCAGTTTGTTTTTCAATTGAATTGTTCCCATTATAGGTCACATTAAAGGTGGAAAAAGTTCTGACATGATTGACCTTTGTCTCATTATTTTACATCACAAAAACCGGCCATTTTAACAGGGGTGTGGAGACTTTATCTCCACTGTATGTGTCTGCTGGTGTCTGTTGCCTGACCTTTGGCCCTACGGACGAGGGGCAGGAGGGCCTTGGTGACCCTGATGACCCCCCACAGGTTGACCTCTGACACCTGGCGGTACGTCTCCATGGTCGTAAACTCCACCTCGCCAAACGTAGACACACCTGCGTTGTTCACCACGGCCCACAGACCTGGTCAGGGGAGGAGAGAAGAGGGGTTATGATATGAACGTAACCATTAGCACTGTCTCCTTCAGTGTTCCCCATGGGTCTATATTGGGGCCCATTCTCTTCTTAATACATACTCAGACACCATATCACAGAGTGCCTTCAGAAAGTATTCATACCCCTGGATTTATATTTAATCAATTTTGAATTCAGGCTGTAACACAACAAAATGTGGAATGTTTTTTACTTACCCATCTACACACAATACCCCATAATGACAAAGTGAAAATATGTTTTTAGAAATGTTTGCAAAGTTACTGGAAATGAAATACAGAAATCTCATTTACATACAGTAAGTATTCAGACCCTTTGCTATGAGACTCCAAATTGAGCTCCGGTGCATCCTGTTTCCATTGATCATCCTTGAGATGTTTCTACAACTTGATTGAAGTCCACCTGTGGTAAATTCAATTGATTGGACATGATTTGGAAAGGCACACACCTGTCTATATAAGGTCCCACAGTTGACAGTGCATGTCAGACCAAAAACCAAGCCATGAAGTCCAAGGAACTTTCCGTCGATCTCCGAGATTGAATTGTGATGAGGCATATATCTGGGGTATAAAACCATTTCTAGAGTGTTGAACGTTTCCAAGAGCCCAGTTGTCTCCATCATTGGGAATTTGAAAAAATATGTAACTACCCAGACTGTCTAGAGCTGGCCGTCCGACTAAACTGAGCATTACATTTACATTTTTACATTTTAGTCATTTAGCAGACGCTCTTATTCAGAGCGACTTACAGTTAGTGAGTGCATACATTATTTTTTTATTTTTCATACTGGCCCCCCGTGGGAATCGAACCCACAACCCTGGCGTTGCAAACACCATGCTCTACCAACTGAGCTACATCCCTGCCGGCCATTCCCTCCCCGGCAGGGACTGGGAGACTGGTAAGGATAGAGGGAACAATGAATGGAGCCAAATACAGGCAAATCCTTAATGAGAACCTGCTTCAGAGTGAAAATGACCTTAGGCTGGGGCGAAGATTTACATTCCAACAGGACAATGACCCCAATCATACAGCTAAAGCAACGCTGGAATGGCTTTAGAACAAGAATGTGAGAGTCCTTGAGAGGCCCAGCCAAAGCCCAGACATGAATCCCATTGAAAGACTTCAAGATTGCTGTTCACGGCAGCTCCCCATCGAACTTAACAGAGCTTGAGAAAATCTGCAAGGAAGAACGGGAGAAAATCCCCAAATCCAGATGTGCAAAGCCGATACAGACATACCCAAGACAACTCACAGCTGTAATCGCCGCCAAAGGTGCTTCTACAAAGTATTGCCTCAGGGGTGTGAATAAATGGGGTTTCTGTACTTCATTTTCAATAATTTGCAAAAATATCTTAAAACATGTTTTCACTTTGATGTCTGGCAGTGAGAGAGACTGATGTTCTGTACCTCTCTGTGAGTCGTCCAGGTGTGAGTTGACGTACTCCACCGCTCTGTTCACCTGCTCCTCACTGCAGACATCCAGCTGAACCACCTTCATCCGATCTGACTGCATCTCCTCTAGCTCCTTAGACCCCCTCTCACCCTTATCCTGGAGACGAAAGGCAGCGAATCAGATGAACTCAAACACTGTCTGACTATATAGTCAGTGGCTGTCTGAATATTTCAACAATGAGCACAAACTCAGCATCTACAGCTCCAGCCTATTATTTTACAGACAGAAATCCTACTTTCCCATTTCCTTAGCATCTAATGCATTATCAACGTTTGGGTAGAAGACATTTTACCTAAATATAAACTAATAACATTACCTTGAACAGGCATCCAGCGAAGACAGTGAAGCCCAGTTTGTGGAGGTGTTTAGCCGTAGCATGACCAAATCCACTGTCACAGCCTGTGATGAATACTGACTTTCCCTTTACCTGCAACATGGACAAACTCTGTAAGATTACCCAACACAAACTGTGTAATATTACCCAACACAAACTGTGTAATATTACCCAACACAAACTGTGTCATTTTAAAGGGTTTGAATTGAGTGCAAGTTGCAACAGCAAGCTGAGAAACTGCACTGCTTTGTGGAATTGACAACATTATTTCAGACTATTGTGGGCTACTTTTATATGCCATTTTTTTAATATGCCATTTAGCAGACGCTTTTATCCAAAGCGACTTACAGTCATGTGCGCATATATTTTTACGAATGGGTGGTCCCGGGGATCGAACCCACTACCTTGGCGTTACAAGCGCCATGCTCTACCAATTGAGCTACAGAGGACCAATCTTTCATAATAGATTATTATTGAATGAATTAATATCTTATCTGCTTTGTTCAACTTTAAATCAGCATAGTTTAGAGACAGTGTGGAATAAAATGCAAAACCCACAACACATAAAAGGCATTCGACTTTCAGTGGTACACAGTACAGGTGAGATATTTTAGGCTTCTGTACCTCTATCGATCCTCTGGGGATCCGTGGTGTCGCGACGTACAGTACAAAAATGAAATACACCCCGACTATGCACTCTGTTACGCTGGTCTCAGGAAAACCACAGCATTTAGCGACGGCATTCAGCAGAGCTGGGAGTCCGAACCCCAGCAATACTGTCAAAAGAACTGAAAACGACACAAGTAGAGCAACTCGAACGAAGGGAAGCGAGGCCATTTTGTTAACTTCTGCTGTGTTGACTTCTTCTTCTTCAGAGTTTAACGGCGGCTGGCATCCAATGTGTTGCATTACCGCCCCCAGCTGGACTATAATATAAATACATTATACTGTGATACAACATGGGACAAGGAAAAGCTAAAAACCATTCCAACTGATCCCACACCCATTAACAACCCACTACCCCATTCCACTACTTTGACCCTATCCGTTCCTGCACCACCAGGATGGGACACCACCAGGATGGGACACCACCAGGATGGGACACCACCAGGATGGGACACCACCAGTCAACAAAGCCTGTAACTCTTCTGAAGTCTAAATCTCATATGCCCAACTACTTCTCTGCAGCTGCCACTAGAAAATCTATTTTCTGTGATTGACAATCCATTTCTGCGGTACAGTTGATAACCATTGCTATGAGCGCTAAGAAGCCAAACTTACTGAAGCGTACATCACTCGTTGGCCTATCCCTCTGTTCTGGCACTGATATATTACGCACAGGGATACTCACCCTTGACCCTTGACCCATCCTCCTCTACTTTCTTCACTGCCTCAGCACACGACACCTTCTGCACTACTCGGACTCTGGCCACCTCAACCTGCCTCTCTCAAACCGGACACTTACCATCCCCAGCAACATGGGCATCCTTACATCTTGGAATCTCCCTCCTACAAACTGCTGCAACATGACCATGAACGTTGCACCTGAAACAGAGCAGTGGATTCGGCACTAAAGCTCTATAAGGATAACTGATATATCCTGATATGACTGTTGGATAAAAACTATGACTCAAAGGGACTGACAGTGACTCCTCTATTCATCACCCTGTCTGCCTCGCACCAAACGGGCATCACAAACACCAGGAATCTTCAACTTTTGTATTTGTATTTATTATGGATCCCCATTAGTTCCTGCCAAGGCAGCAGCTACTCTTCCTGGGGTTTATTATGGATCCCCATTAGTTCCTGCCAAGGCAGCAGCTACTCTTCCTGGGGTTTATTATGGATCCCCATTAGTTCCTGCCAAGGCAGCAGCTACTCTTCCTGGGGTTTATTATGGATCCCCATTAGTTCCTGCCAAGGCAGCAGCTACTCTTCCTGGGGTTTATTATGGATCCCCATTAGTTCCTGCCAAGGCAGCAGCCACTCTTCCTGGGGTTTATTATGGATCCCCATTAGTTCCTGCCAAGGCAGCAGCTACTCTTCCTGGGGTTTATTATGGATCCCCATTAGTTCCTGCCAAGGCAGCAGCTACTCTTCCTGGGGTTTATTATGGATCCATTAGTTCCTGCCAAGGCAGCAGCTACTCTTCCTGGGGTTTATTATGGATCCCCATTAGTTCCTGCCAAGGTAGCAGCTACTCTTCCTGGGGTTTATTATGGATCCCCATTAGTTCCTGCCAAGGCAGCAGCTACTCTTCCTGGGGTTTATTATGGATCCATTAGTTCCTGCCAAGGCAGCAGCTACTCTTCCTGGGGTTTATTATGGATCCCCATTAGTTCCTGCCAAGGCAGCAGCTTCTCTTCTTGGGGTTTATTATGGATCCCCATTAGTTCCTGCCAAGGCAGCAGCTACTCTTCCTGGGGTTTATTATGGATCCCCATTAGTTCCTGCCAAGGCAGCAGCTACTCTTCCTGGGGTTTATTATGGATCCCCATTAGTTCCTGCCAAGGCTGCAGCTACTCTTCCTGGGGTTTATTATGGATCCCCATTAGTTCCTGCCAAGGCAGCAGCTACTCTTCCTGGGGTTTATTATGGATCCCCATTAGTTCCTGCCAAGGCAGCAGCTACTCTTCCTGGGGTTTATTGTGGATCCCCATTAGTTCCTGCCAAGGCAGCAGCTACTCTTCCTGGGGTTTATTATGGATCCCCATTAGTTCCTGCCAAGGCAGCAGCTACTCTTCCTGGGGTTTATTATGGATCCCCATTAGTTCCTGCCAAGGCAGCAGCTACTCTTCCTGGGGTTTATTATGGATCCCCATTAGTTCCTGCCAAGGCAGCAGCTACTCTTCCTGGGGTTTGTTATGGATCCCCATTAGTTCCTGCCAAGGCAGCAGCTTCTCTTCCTGGGGTTTGTTATGGATCCCCATTAGTTCCTGCCAAGGCAGCAGCTACTCTTCCTGGGGTTTATTATGGATCCCCATTAGTTCCTGCCAAGGCAGCAGCTACTCTTCCTGGGGTTTATTATGGATCCCCATTAGTTCCTACCAAGGCAGCAGCTACTCTTCCTGGGGTTTATTATGGATCCCCATTAGTTCCTGCCAAGGCAGCAGCTACTCTTCCTGGGGTTTATTATGGATCCCCATTAGTTCCTGCAAAGGCAGCAGCTACTCTTCCTGGGGTTTATTATGGATCCCCATTAGTTCCTGCCAAGGCAGCAGCTACTCTTCCTGGGGTTTATTATGGATCCCCATTAGTTCCTGCCAAGGCAGCAGCTACTCTTCCTGGGGTTTATTATGGATCCCCATTAGTTCCTGCCAAGGCAGCAGCCACTCTTCCTGGGGTTTATTATGGATCCCCATTAGTTCCTGCCAAGGCAGCAGCTACTCTTCCTGGGGTTTATTATGGATCCCCATTAGTTCCTGCCAAGGCAGCAGCTTCTCTTCCTGGGGTACAAACACATTAAGGCACTTACATTACATACAGTTGAAGTCGGAAGTTTACATACTCTTCGGTTGGAGTCATTAAAACTCGTTTTTCAACCACTCCACAAATTTCTTGTTAAAACTCTATAGTTTTGGCAAGTCGGTTAGGACAATTTTTCCAATAATTGTTTACAGACAGATTATTTCACTTATAATTCACTGTATCACAATTCCAGTGGGTCAGAAGTTTACATATACAAAGTTGACTGTGCCTTTAAACAGCTTGGAAAATTCCAGAAAATGATGTCATGGCTTTAGAAGCTTCTGATAGGCTAATTGACATCATTTGAGTCAATTGGAGATGTACCTGTGGATGTAATAATAATAATAATAATAATAATATACCATTTAGCAGACGCTTTTATCCAAAGTGACTTACAGTCATGCGTGCATACATTTTTGTGTATGGGTGGTCCCGGGGATCGAACCCACTACCTTGGCGTTACAAGCACCGTGCTCTACCAGCTGAGCTACAGAGGTACAAGGCCTATCTTCAAACTCAGTGCCTCTTTGCTTGACATCATGGAAAAAATCTAAAGAAATCAGCCAAGACCTCTGTCTCCTAGAGATGAACGTACTTTGGTGCGAAAAGTGCAAATAAATCCCAGAACAACAGCAAAGGACCTTGTGAAGATGCTGGAGGAAACAGGTACAAAAGTATCTATATCCACAGTAAAACGAGTCCTATATCAACATAAACTGAAAGGCCGCTCAGCAAGGAAGAAGCCACTGCTCCAAAACCGCCATAAAAAAGCCAGACTACGGTTTGCAACTGCACATGGGGACAAAGATCGTACTTTTTGGAGAAATGTCCTCTGGTCTGATGAAACAAAAATAGAACTGTTTGGCCATAATGACCATTGTTATGTTTGGAGGAAAAAGGGGGTTGCTTGCAAGCCGAAGAACACCATCCCAACCGTGAAGCACGGGGGTGGCAGCATCATGCTGTGGGGGTGCTTTGCTGCAGCAGGGACTGGTGCACTTCACAAAATAGATGGCATCATGAGGAAGGAAAATTATGTGGATATAATGAAGCAACATCAAGACATCAGTCAGGAAGTTAAAGCTTGGTCGCAAATGGGTCTTCCAAATGGACAATGACCCCAAGCATACTTCCAAAGTTGCGGCAAAATGGCTTAAGGACAACAAAGTCAAGGTATTGGAGTGGCCATCACAAAGTCCTGACCTCAATCCTTTAGAAAATGTGTGGGCAGAACTGAAAAAGTGTGTGCGAGCAAGGAGGCCTACAAACCTGACTCAGTTACATCAGCTCGGTCAGGAGGAATGGGCCAAAATTCACCCAACTTATTGTGGGAAGCTTGTGGAAGGCTACCTGAAACATTTGACCCAAGATAAACAATTGAAAGGCAATGCTACCAAATACTAATTGAGTGTATGTAAACTTCTGACCCACTGGGAATGTGATGAAATAAATAAAAGCTGAAATAAATAATTCTCTCTACTATTATTCTGACATTTCACATTCTTAAAATAAAGTGGTGATCCTAACTGACCTAAGACAAGGAATTTTACTAGGATTAAATGTCAGGAATTGTGAAAAACTGAATTTAAATGTATTTGGCTAAGGTGTATGTAAACTTCCGACTTCAACTGTATAAAACAGTACATCATATAAAACATTATCACACCACTACATATCTACAATACAAAATGTATAATACCACCATACAACAATATTACAATGTACGTGTGTGTAGAGTGTTTGTGCTAGAGTGTGTGTGTGTGTGTGTGTATGTGTGTGTGTGTGTCCCTTCCCAGTCCCCACTGTTCCATCTGATTCTACTGCTGGCATCAGTTACCTGATGTGGAATAGAGTTCCATGTAGTCATGGCTCTATGTAGTACTGTGCACCTCCCATAGTTTGTTCTGGACTTGGGGATTGTGAAGAGACCTCTGGTGGCATGTCTTGAGGGGTATGCATGGGTGTCCGGGTGCTAGTAGTTTAAACAGACAGCTGGATGCTTTCAACATGTCAATACCTCTCACAAAAACAAGTAGTGATGAAGTCAATCTCTCCTCCACTTTGAGCCAGGAGAGATTGACATGCATATTATTAATGTTAGCTCTCTGTGTACATCCAAGGGCCAGTCGTGCTGCCCTGTTCTGAGCAAATTGTAATTTTCCTAAGTCCCTCTCTGTGGCACCTGACCACATGACTGAACAGTAGTCCAGGTGTGACATAACTAGGGCCTGTAGGACCTGCCTTCTTGATAGTGCTGTTAAGAAGGCAGAGCAGCGCTTTATTATAGACAGACTTCTCCCCATCCTAGCTACTGTTGTATCAATATGTTTTGACCATGACAGTTTACAATCCAGGGTTACTCCAAGCAGTTCAGTCTCCTCAACTTGCTCAATTTCCACATTGTTCATTACAAAATTTAGTTGAGGTTTAGGGTTTAGTGAAGGATTTGTCCCAAATACAATGCTTTTAGTTTTGGAAATATTTAGGACTAACGTTTTCCTTGCCACCCATTCTGAAACTAACTGCAGCTCTTTGTTAAGTGTTGCAGTCATTTCAGTTGCTGTAGTAGCTGACGTGTATAGTGTTGAGTCATCCGCATACATAGACACACTGGCTTTACTCAAAGCCAGTGGCATGTCGTTAGTAAAGATTGAAAAAGGTAAGGGGCCTAAACAACTGCCCTGGGGAATTCCTGATTCTAACTGGATTATGTTGGAGAGGCTTCCATTAAAGAACACCCTTGAATATCCTTCTCTATAAGCATGCTGAAAGTTTGTTGTCAATTTGTTTACAGTAAAATAGCATTGTCTCTGGTCAAACACAATTTTTTCCAGAAGTTTACTAAAGGGTTGGTAACCGGCTGATTGGTCGGCTATTTGAGCCAGTAAAGGGGGCTTTAATACGCCATTTAGCAGACGCTTTTATCCAAATCGACTTACAGTCATGTGTGCATACATTTTTAGGTATGGGTGGTCCCGGGGATCGAACCCACTACCCTGGCGTTACAAGCACCATGCACTACCAATTGAGCTACAGAGGACTATTCTTGGGTACCGGAATGACTTTTGCTTCCCTCCAGGCCTGAGGGCACACACATTCTAGTAGGCTTAAATTGAAGATATGGCCAATAGCAGTGGCAATATCGTCAGCTATTATCCTCAGTAATTTTCCATCCAAGTTGTCAGACCCCGGGTGGCTTGTCATTGTTGATAGTCAACAATACTTTTTTCACCTCTTCCACACTCACTTTACGGAATTCAAAAGTACAATGTTTGTCTTTCATAATTTGGTCAGATATACTTGGATGTGTAGTGTCAGCGTTTGTTGCTGGCATGTCATGCCTAAATGTCCTAATCTTGCCAAAGAAGAAATCATTAAAGTATTTGGCAATATCAGTAGGTTTTGTGATGAATGACATTTACATTTTATCCAGAGCGACTTACAGTTACTGATACATGCATACATTTTTCATACTGGCCCCCCCGTGGTAATCGAACCCACAACCCTGGCGTTGCAAGCGCCATGCTCTACCAACTGAGCTACAGGAGGACAATCTTATTCAATGAATGATTGAGCAGAGTTTGCCTTTTTACCCAAAATTTCATTTAAGGTGCTCCAAAGATTTTTACTATCATTCTTTATATCATTCATTTTTGTTTCATAGTATAGTTTATTTATTTTCTTTAGTTTAGTCACATGATTTCTCAATCTGCAGTATGTTTGCCAATCGGTTGGGATGCCAGACTTATTTGCCATCTCTTTTACATCCCTCTCAACCATACGATTTTTCAATTCCTCATCAATCCACGGTGATTTAACAATGTTACATCCAGGTGAACATGCACCAGCGTTAGGAGCCGGTACCTAGAGAAGAGGTATGATAACACTAGCGGGAGAAGTATGGAGCCTCCAGGTGGGAGTGTAACATGTACTCAAAAGATCCAGCTTTGAGGGTTAAGGCCAACTGAAGACCTACCCTGGGCTAAGGCCAACTGAAAACCTACCCTGGGTTACAGCCAACTGAAAACCTACCCTGGGTGAAACAAGCCAGAGAGGAGATCCGTCACAGCGGCTGCAGAAGTGAATTGTAAACGGTGTGAAAACTAAGGCAGCAGAACAGCATCTTTCCACAAGAATAGCAGAGGAAGACAATTTTCCTTTTAGAAAATGTTAGAGATCCAAATAAGGTGAACTTTATATCCAACTGACTGGTAACGAAACTTAAGCATTTCCAGTCTATTAGTCCCCAGTTGGGCTGTGAAAGCATTTCCAGTCTATTAGTCCCCAGTTGGGCTGTGAAAGCATTTCCAGTCTGTTAGTCCCCAGTTGGGCTGTGAAAGCATTTCCAGTCTGTTAGTCTCTAGTTGGGCTGTGAAAGCATTTCCAGTCTGTTAGTCTCTAGTTGGGCTGTGAAAGCATTTCCAGTCTGTTAGTCTCTAGTTGGGCTGTGAAAGCATTTCCAGTCTGTTAGTCTCTAGTTGGGCTGTGGAAGCATTTCCAGTCTGTTAGTCTCTAGTTGGGCTGTGAAAGCATTTCCAGTCTGTTAGTCTCTAGTTGGGCTGTGAAAGCATTTCCAGTCTGTTAGTCTCTAGTTGGGCTGTGGAAGCATTTCCAGTCTGTTAGTCTCCAGTTGGGCTGTGAAAGCATTTCCAGTCTGTTAGTCTCTAGTTGGGCTGTGAAAGCATTTCCAGTCTGTTAGTCTCCAGTTGGGCTGTGAACACGGCCGGACAATCCAGTAAACTCTTTCTTAGTCAGTGAGGACTCAGAAGTATTGCCACCCCCATCTATGAAAGGGGTATTTCAGTGCAAAAAAAATAATAATATTAATCTTTAATTTGTCAAAGTGTGAATAAAGGCTATATTTTATTGTGTTTTCTATTCTGTTCACAAATACAGCAATAAAAAAAAGTATTGTTATAAATCACGATTGTGTCGATAAATTCATCCTTCACAGTGTGGTAATCTTTACAATACGTGACAGACTAAACATCCTATACCAGTATTACATAGTTTATGCGCTCTGCCAACGATGTCAGAATGTTACCCACTGTAAAACAATTGTTGTAATCCTAAGAGCTGGGTAGTGACACACTAACTCAGAACAACATGGAGAAACAACTAAACTGAATCTGTCAAACTAACTGATCCCTTGTAGACCTTTATTTCCCTCTATTTGAGAAAAGCGTCAAGCTTTTTCTGGATATTGTCAAACGAGTCCATTCCCATGTAGTCCGCCTGGCCCTGTTCCCATTTCTGCTTGCGTTCCTCGGATGCCTGTGGTGACACGTATGGCTCAGTGTGATGGGGGTCCTGTGACGCGCTGCTCCCCTGGAGGGGAGAAGAAACGAAACAAGAATATTAACATCTAGAACGGAGAGATTTGATGAATTCTGGAAAAAGCTACAAGACTAAAAGCTCTGGAGAAACACCTGTTCCTTTGCAGTCAGTACAGCAGTACACAATTATCTAAAACCTAAAACCTGGCATTCATATTAACACATTGATATAAACCATCAATCGATCTATACTGAACAAAGATAAACTCAACATGCAACAATTTCAAAGATTTTACTGAGTTACAGATCATTTAAGGAAATCTATGGATTTCACATAACTGGGAATACAGATATGAATCTGTTGGTCACAGATACCTTAGAAAAAAATGGTAGGTGCATGGATCAGAAAACCAGTCAGTTTCTGGTGTGACCACCATTTACCTCATGCAGCGCGACATCTCCTTCGCATAGAGTTGATCAGGCTGTTGATTGTGGCCTGTGGAATGTTGTCCCACTTAAATAGCTGAGCGATGTTTCTGGATATTGGCGAGAACTGGAACACGCTGTCGTACATGTCGATCTTGAGCATCTCAAACATGCTCAATAAGTGACATGTCTGGTGAGAATGCAGGCCATGGAAGAACTGGGACATTTTCAGCTTCCAGGAATTGTGTCCAGATCCTTGCGACATGGGGCCGTGCTTTATCATGCTGAAACATGAGGTGATTGCGGCAGATGAATGGGCCTCAGGATCTTGACACGGTATCTCTGAGCATTCAAATTGCCATCGATAAAATGCATATTGTGTTCATTTTCCGTAGCTTATGCCTGCCCATACCATAACCCCACCATAGGGCACTCCGTTCACAACGTTGGCATTGGCAAACCGCATGACGCCGTACACGTGGTCTGCAGTTGAGAGGTCGGTTGGACGTACTGCCAAATTCTCTAAAACAACGTTGGAGGCGGCTTATGGTAGAGAAATGAACATTCAATTCTCTGGCAACAGCTCTGGTGGACATTCCTGCAGTCAGCATGCCAATTGCACGCTGCCTCAAAACTTGAGACATCTGTGGCATTGTGTTGTGTGACAAAACTGCACCTGTGTAATGATCATGCAGTTTAATCAGCTTCTTGATATGCCAATTGTGTTCCTTGGCAAAGGAGAAATGCTCACTAATAGGGCTGTAAACAAATTTGGCCACAAATAAGCTTTTTGTGCGTAAGGCACACTTCTGGGATCTTTTATTTCAGCTCATAAAACATGGGACCAACACTTTACATGTTGCCTTTATATTTTTGTTCAGTGTAGATCGTCAGCGAACTACCCCCTACTGCTATAGTATTATAGGTCTAGAAGCTAAGCCAGGTTTGTTGTCCAACAGATTGTCCACAAGAAGCAGCGATAGTTAGTGACCAGCGACAAGGTGTTGTCTGTTAAGCAATCACAACCAACTAGTCTTCAGCATACCTTCCATCCACCTTCCTAGATCTGTGACCATAGATCTGTGACCATAGATCTGTGACCATAGCTCATGCCAGTGACCATGATGGTTACGACTTTCTTTGACCGAGGACTGGAACTTTATCAGATGGACGAATGAGAGGGTTAGACGTCTCAACAGCCACCAGGACTGAAGTATCACTACATTTTACAAATTGACTAATCATAATTTCTATTGTTTAGGTATTCATTAATTCAGGATGTGCGGTGGTCCAACATTACTTTTACTCACCAACAAGAAACATCCAAGTAAACGCTTAATAATTCAAACTGTTCAAGTTGTTGATAACGGTTCTGTAGAGGAAGAACAAAGGTTAATACTTCTAGACTCACTTCTACACAGCCAGAGTGGAAGGGCTGCTCTCCGTATCCCTCCGTCATCATGGGCACCACAGAGGAAGAGTAGAGCATCCACCAGTCCAGGAGGAAGGTGGGGTGTGTGGAGGCCTCCTGCATGTCCCCGCTGATCCGCTTGGTCTCCGGGTCGAACGTGTAGCTCCACGGCTTGGTCTGACCCAGGAAGTGGACCACCTTGGCGTTGCCACCGTATCTGGAACAGAATGTATGTTAACTTACATCTTGTTGCGAATCCAACTAATCTTGTAGTTAAAGATAGTTGTGAATGCTGTGGATTGACATGTTTGACTGGCTTTTGGCCAGTATATCTGCAATACTGGGGGCAAATTGGGTAATAAATAAGTGTGATTAAATTATACAGGATACAATATCATTTAAATCAGCAGTAATAAGATTCCAAGAGTCAGTCTATTCTAAAACCTCTCTGTCCTGTCCTTTACACACCCAATCAACAGTGTGAGTGACTGTCCTGTCCTTTACACACCCAATCAACAGTGTGAGTGACTGTCCTGTCCTTTACACACCCAATCAACAGTGTGACTGACTGTCCTGTCTTTTACACACCCAATCAACAGTGTGAGTGACTGTCCTGTCCTTTACACACCCAATCAACAGTGTGAGTGACTGTACTGTCCTTTCCACACCCAATCAACAGTGTGACTGACTGTACTGTCCTTTACACACCCAATCAACAGTGTGAGTGACTGTACTGTCCTTTACACACCCAATCAACAGTGTGACTGACTGTACTGTCCTTTACACACCCAATCAACAGTGTGAGTGACTGTCCTTTCCACACCCAATCAACAGTGTGAGTGACTGGCACTCGAAGCAGGACAGGGAGCTCTAGTCATTCTGAGCAGTAGTAGCAAGTAAATACATGTTGTTCCGTCATTCTGATACCGTTGCCAGGGGGAAGACATGAACCCACGTTAACCACCGAGCTAACAGTTTGTTAATGAGACGGCTGATTTCGCTAGAGCAAAAAATAAATGCCAGAGAGGGTGAGAAAAAGAGCGCCTTACGCCTCCCGTTCTCTCACAGCCAGTCTACTGTTGAGTCCCACCTAATGTTCAGCAATCAGGGAATTCTAGAAAACATCTCAAATATTAAACTTGATGTAGCCATGTTTGTGATCTACACATATAGTTCAATACCATGAGTATGCAGGAAGGTAGGTGTAGATTGAGTACATACTGTTTGAATGCTGGAAGGTAGGTGTAGATTGAGTACATACTGTTTGAATGCTGGAAGGTAGGTGTAGATTGAGTACATACTGTTTGAATGCTGGAAGGTAGGTGTAGATTGAGTACATACTGTTTGAATGCTGGAAGGTAGGTGTAGATTGAGTACGTACTGTTTGAATGCTGGAAGGTAGGTGTAGATTGAGTACGTACTGTTTGAATGCTGGAAGGTAGGTGTAGATTGAGTACATACTGTTTGAATGCTGGAAGGTGGTGTAGATTGAGTACATACTGTTTGAATGCTGGAAGGTAGGTGTAGATTGAGTACATACTGTTTGAATGCTGGAAGGTAGGTGTAGATTGAGTACATACTGTTTGAATGCTGGAAGGTAGGTGTAGATTGAGTACATACTGTTTGAATGCTGGAAGGTAGGTGTAGATTGAGTACATACTGTTTGAATGCTGGAAGGTAGGTGTAGATTGAGTACATACTGTTTGAATGCTGGAAGGTAGGTGTAGATTGAGTACATACTTTTTGAATGCTGGAAGGTAGGTGTAGATTGAGTACATACTTTTTGAATGCTGGAAGGTGGTGTAGATTGAGTACGTACTGTTTGAATGCTGGAAGGTAGGTGTAGATTGAGAACATACTGTTTGAATGCTGGAAGGTAGGTGTAGATTGAGTACGTACTGTTTGAATGCCGGAAGGTAGGTGTAGATTGAGTACGTACTGTTTGAATGCTGGAAGGTAGGTGTAGATTGACTACGTACTGTTTGAATGCCGGAAGGTAGGTGTAGATTGCGATGCTGCTGAGGTTGTAGATGAAAGGGAGGTGTTTTGATATATCTGTTGTTGCCCAGTTACTGAAGTAGCCATTCAACACCCCCTGGTCCCCACCTAGAGAGAAAAACAACATCAGTTAGCAACAACGCACAACAGGGAGCACAATATATTTTGCCCCAACACATAATGGTTAGGAGTGGTTCAAAACGCGAGGAAGCAGAGACTAGTTCAAGAGTTCATCTAGAAGTACTTCATTTATCATAAGCTTTGTACATTGTCCAGGATATGAAGAGACCAGACACTTAGCCCACCACTGTAAGACCAAAGTTATTTAAAACAGAAACACATTGTTCATATCCTCGGCACCCAAGGCACAACCCTCAGAGACAAGCAACACAATCACTATACAAGAGGTGGGCAATACAGAAAGCCTAGTGCAGACTTCACTATACAAGAGGTGGGCAATACAGAAAGCCTTGTGCAGACTTCACTATACAAGAGGTGGGCAATACAGAAAGCCCAGACTTCACTATACAAGAGGTGGGCAATACAGAAAGCCTAGTGCAGACTTCACTATACAAGAGGTGGGTAATACAGAAAGCCTAGTGCAGACTTCACTATACAAGAGGTGGGCAATACAGAAAGCCCAGACTTCACTATACAAGAGGTGGGCAATACAGAAAGCCTAGTGCAGACTTCACTATACAAGAGGTGGGCAATACAGAAAGCCTAGTGCAGACTTCACTATACAAGAGGTGGGCAATACAGAAAGCCCAGACTTCACTATACAAGAGGTGGGCAATACAGAAAGCCTAGTGCAGACTTCACTATACAAGAGGTGGGCAATACAGAAAGCCTAGTGCAGACTTCACTATACAAGAGGTGGGCAATACAGAAAGCCTAGTGCAGACTTCACTATACAAGAGGTGGGCAATACAGAAAGCCTAGTGCAGACTTCACTATACAAGAGGTGGGCAATACAGAAAGCCCAGACTTCACTATACAAGAGGTGGGCAATACAGAAAGCCTAGTGCAGACTTCACTATACAAGAGGTGGGCAATACAGAAAGCCTAGTGCAGACTTCACTATACAAGAGGTGGGTAATACAGAAAGCCTAGTGCAGACTTCACTATACAAGAGGTGGGTAATACAGAAAGCCTAGTGCAGACTTCACTATACAAGAGGTGGGTAATACAGAAAGCCCAGACTTCACTATACAAGAGGTGGGCAATACAGAAAGCCTAGTGCAGACTTCACTATACAAGAGGTGGGCAATACAGAAAGCCTAGTGCAGACTTCACTATACAAGAGGTGGGCAATACAGAAAGCCTAGTGCAGACTTCACTATACAAGAGGTGGGCAATACAGAAAGCCTAGTGCAGACTTCACTATACAAGAGGTGGGCAATACAGAAAGCCTAGTGCAGACTTCACTATACAAGAGGTGGGTAATACAGAAAGCCCAGACTTCACTATACAAGAGGTGGGCAATACAGAAAGCCTAGTGCAGACTTCACTATACAAGAGGTGGGTAATACAGAAAGCCCAGAATTCACTATACAAGAGGTGGGCAATACAGAAAGCCTAGTGCAGACTTCACTATACAAGAGGTGGGCAATACAGAAAGCCCAGACTTCACTATACAAGAGGTGGGCAATACAGAAAGCCTAGTGCAGACTTCACTATACAAGAGGTGGGTACTACAGAAAGCCTAGTGCAGACTTCACTATACAAGAGGTGGGCAATACAGAAAGCCCAGACTTCACTATACAAGAGGTGGGCAATACAGAAAGCCTAGTGCAGACTTCACTATACAAGAGGTGGGCAATACAGAAAGCCTAGTGCAGACTTCACTATACAAGAGGTGGGCAATACAGAAAGCCTAGTGCAGACTTCACTATACAAGAGGTGGGCAATACAGAAAGCCCAGACTTCACTATACAAGAGGTGGGCAATACAGAAAGCCTAGTGCAGACTTCACTATACAAGAGGTGGGCAATACAGAAAGCCTAGTGCAGACTTCACTATACAAGAGGTGGGTAATACAGAAAGCCTAGTGCAGACTTCACTATACAAGAGGTGGGTAATACAGAAAGCCCAGACTTCACTATACAAGAGGTGGGCAATACAGAAAGCCTAGTGCAGACTTCACTATACAAGAGGTGGGCAATACAGAAAGCCTAGTGCAGACTTCACTATACAAGAGGTGGGCAATACAGAAAGCCTAGTGCAGACTTCACTATACAAGAGGTGGGCAATACAGAAAGCCTAGTGCAGACTTCACTATACAAGAGGTGGGTAATACAGAAAGCCCAGACTTCACTATACAAGAGGTGGGCAATACAGAAAGCCTAGTGCAGACTTCACTATACAAGAGGTGGGTAATACAGAAAGCCCAGAATTCACTATACAAGAGGTGGGCAATACAGAAAGCCTAGTGCAGACTTCACTATACAAGAGGTGGGCAATACAGAAAGCCCAGACTTCACTATACAAGAGGTGGGCAATACAGAAAGCCCAGACTTCACTATACAAGAGGTGGGCAATACAGAAAGCCTAGTGCAGACTTCACTATACAAGAGGTGGGTACTACAGAAAGCCTAGTGCAGACTTCACTATACAAGAGGTGGGCAATACAGAAAGCCCAGACTTCACTATACAAGAGGTGGGCAATACAGAAAGCCTAGTGCAGACTTCACTATACAAGAGGTGGGCAATACAGAAAGCCTAGTGCAGACTTCACTATACAAGAGGTGGGTAATACAGAAAGCCTAGTGCAGACTTCACTATACAAGAGGTGGGTAATACAGAAAGCCTAGTGCAGACTTCACTATACAAGAGGTGGGTAATACAGAAAGCCTAGTGCAGACTTCACTATACAAGAGGTGGGCAATACAGAAAGCCTAGTGCAGACTTCACTATACAAGAGGTGGGTAATACAGAAAGCCCAGACTTCACTATACAAGAGGTGGGCAATACAGAAAGCCTAGTGCAGACTTCACTATACAAGAGGTGGGCAATACAGAAAGCCCAGACTTCACTATACAAGAGGTGGGCAATACAGAAAGCCTAGTGCAGACTTCACTATACAAGAGGTGGGTAATACAGAAAGCCTAGTGCAGACTTCACTATACAAGAGGTGGGCAATACAGAAAGCCTAGTGCAGACTTCACTCTGCAAGAGGTGGGTAATACAGAAAGCCTAGTGCAGACTTCACTATACAAGAGGTGGGCAATACAGAAAGCCTAGTGCAGACTTCACTATACAAGAGGTGGGCAATACAGAAAGCCTAGTGCAGACTTCACTATACAAGAGGTGGGCAATACAGAAAGCCTAGTGCAGACTTCACTATACAAGAGGTGGGCAATACAGAAAGCCTAGTGAAGACTTCACTATACAAGAGGTGGGCAATACAGAAAGCCTAGTGCAGACTTCACTATACAAGAGGTGGGCAATACAGAAAGCCTAGTGCAGACTTCACTATACAAGAGGTGGGCAATACAGAAAGCCTAGTGCAGACTTCACTATACAAGAGGTGGGCAATACAGAAAGCCTAGTGCAGACTTCACTATACAAGAGGTGGGTAATACAGAAAGCCTAGTGCAGACTTCACTATACAAGAGGTGGGCAATACAGAAAGCCTAGTGCAGACTTCACTATACAAGAGGTGGGTAATACAGAAAGCCTAGTGCAGACTTCACTATACAAGAGGTGGGCAATACAGAAAGCCTAGTGCAGACTTCACTATACAAGAGGTGGGCAATACAGAAAGCCTAGTGCAGACTTCACTATACAAGAGGTGGGCAATACAGAAAGCCTAGTGCAGACTTCACTATACAAGAGGTGGGCAATACAGAAAGCCTAGTGCAGACTTCACTATACAAGAGGTGGGCAATACAGAAAGCCTAGTGAAGACTTCACTATACAAGAGGTGGGCAATACAGAAAGCCTAGTGCAGACTTCACTATACAAGAGGTGGGCAATACAGAAAGCCTAGTGCAGACTTCACTATACAAGAGGTGGGCAATACAGAAAGCCTAGTGCAGACTTCACTATACAAGAGGTGGGCAATACAGAAAGCCTAGTGCAGACTTCACTATACAAGAGGTGGGCAATACAGAAAGCCCAGACTTCACTATACAAGAGGTGGGCAATACAGAAAGCCTAGTGCAGACATCACTATACAAGAGGTGGGTAATACAGAAAGCCTAGTGCAGACTTCACTATACAAGAGGTGGGTAATACAGAAAGCCTAGTGCAGACTTCACTATACAAGAGGTGGGCAATACAGAAAGCCCAGACTTCACTATACAAGAGGTGGGCAATACAGAAAGCCTAGTGCAGACTTCACTATACAAGAGGTGGGTAATACAGAAAGCCTAGTGCAGACTTCACTATACAAGAGGTGGGTAATACAGAAAGCCCAGACTTCACTATACAAGAGGTGGGCAATACAGAAAGCCCAGACTTCACTATACAAGAGGTGGGCAATACAGAAAGCCTAGTGCAGACTTCACTATACAAGAGGTGGGTACTACAGAAAGCCTAGTGCAGACTTCACTATACAAGAGGTGGGCAATACAGAAAGCCCAGACTTCACTATACAAGAGGTGGGCAATACAGAAAGCCTAGTGCAGACTTCACTATACAAGAGGTGGGCAATACAGAAAGCCTAGTGCAGTCTTCACTATACAAGAGGTGGGCAATACAGAAAGCCTAGTGCAGACTTCACTATACAAGAGGTGGGTAATACAGAAAGCCTAGTGCAGACTTCACTATACAAGAGGTGGGTAATACAGAAAGCCTAGTGCAGACTTCACTATACAAGAGGTGGGCAATACAGAAAGCCTAGTGCAGACTTCACTATACAAGAGGTGGGTAATACAGAAAGCCCAGACTTCACTATACAAGAGGTGGGCAATACAGAAAGCCTAGTGCAGACTTCACTATACAAGAGGTGGGCAATACAGAAAGCCTAGTGCAGACTTCACTATACAAGAGGTGGGTAATACAGAAAGCCTAGTGCAGACTTCACTATACAAGAGGTGGGCAATACAGAAAGCCTAGTGCAGACTTCACTATACAAGAGGTGGGTAATACAGAAAGCCTAGTGCAGACTTCACTATACAAGAGGTGGGCAATACAGAAAGCCTAGTGCAGACTTCACTATACAAGAGGTGGGCAATACAGAAAGCCTAGTGCAGACTTCACTATACAAGAGGTGGGCAATACAGAAAGCCTAGTGCAGACTTCACTATACAAGAGGTGGGTAATACAGAAAGCCTAGTGCAGACTTCACTATACAAGAGGTGGGCAATACAGAAAGCCTAGTGCAGACTTCACTATACAAGAGGTGGGCAATACAGAAAGCCTAGTGCAGACTTCACTATACAAGAGGTGGGCAATACAGAAAGCCTAGTGCAGACTTCACTATACAAGAGGTGGGCAATACAGAAAGCCTAGTGCAGACTTCACTATACAAGAGGTGGGCAATACAGAAAGCCTAGTGCAGACTTCACTATACAAGAGGTGGGCAATACAGAAAGCCTAGTGCAGACTTCACTATACAAGAGGTGGGCAATACAGAAAGCCTAGTGCAGACTTCACTATACAAGAGGTGGGCAATACAGAAAGCCCAGACTTCACTATACAAGAGGTGGGCAATACAGAAAGCCTAGTGCAGACATCACTATACAAGAGGTGGGTAATACAGAAAGCCTAGTGCAGACTTCACTATACAAGAGGTGGGTAATACAGAAAGCCTAGTGCAGACTTCACTATACAAGAGGTGGGCAATACAGAAAGCCCAGACTTCACTATACAAGAGGTGGGCAATACAGAAAGCCTAGTGCAGACTTCACTATACAAGAGGTGGGTAATACAGAAAGCCCAGACTTCACTATACAAGAGGTGGGCAATACAGAAAGCCCAGACTTCACTATACAAGAGGTGGGCAATACAGAAAGCCTAGTGCAGACTTCACGGACAGCTACTCTCGGGAAAAATTTACTTACTATGAACGATGTGGCCGTCTCACCTAGCTACCTTAAGATGGATGCACTAACTAAGTCGCCCCTGCTATATGACTAAAATGTAATGGATTTGTGAACAGGTTGTCTGAATGATAAGACTTCTGATGGATGGAGCAGAGTGAGGCAGTACAAAGGAGAGTAGCTGTAACCGTTGTATGGATCAGCTGGCTGTCAGTCTCATTCAGCCGTCTATCCAACACGTATGGATCAGCTGGCCGTCAGTCTCATTCAGCCGTCTATCCAACACGTATGGATCAGCTGGCCGTCAGTCTCATTCAGCCGTCTATCCAACACGTATGGATCAGCTGGCTGTCAGTCTCATTCAGCCGTCTATCCAACACGTATGGATCAGCTGGCTGTCAGTCTCATTCAGCCGTCTATCCAACACGTATGGATCAGCTGGCCGTCAGTCTCATTCAGCCGTCTATCCAACACGCATTCACCTGTAACCCCTAAAGCTATTAGACTTTCTGCCAACACCACCACAGGCTCCTTTGTCAGTTGACTACTCAGATCAGTCCTGACAGTAAAACTGGTTGTTCAGAAACACAAAGCTGCCCTCAATGTCTACATGGATGGTCTGAATAGACGGTGCTTTCAGAAAGTATTCATAACCCTCGACTTATTCCACACTGTTGTTACAGCCTGAATTCAAAATGGATTAAATTAATTTTTTCCTCACCAAACTACACACAATAACCCAAAATGTATGTAAATTAGATTTGTATTTCATTTTCATAAGTATTCACACCAGAGTCAATACTTTGTTGAAGCACCTTTGGCAGCGATTACAGCTGTGGGTCTTAATTAATTCCTGGGTACGTCTAAATGCTTTCCACAACTGCATTGTGCAACATTTGCCAATTACCCTTTTCAAACTGGTTGTTGATCATTGCTAGACAGCCATTTTCAGGTCTCGCCATGCTGTAGATTTTCAAGTAGATTTAAGTCAAAACTAACACGGCCACTCAGGATCATTCAGTCTTCTTGGTAAGCAACTCCAGTTCAGATTTGGCCTTGTTTTTTAGGTTATTGTCCTGCTGCAAGGGGAATTCATCTACCAGTGTCTGTTGGAAAGAAGACTTAACCAGGTTTTTCCTCTGGGATTTTGCCTGCGCTTAGCTCCATTCCATTTCTTTTTTATCCTGAAAAACTCCCTAGTCCTTAACAATTACAAGTATACCCATAACATGATGCAGCAACCACCATGCTTGAAAATATGGAGTGGTACTCAGTAATGTGTTGTTTTGGATTTGCCCCCAAAATACAGTTGAATACTTCGACTCAAAACATTGCAAATTTTTTTATCATTTGGAAAATTTAAAAAAAAATTCACTGACATGGGTTATTGTGTGTAGGCCAGTGAAAAAAAAAAAAAAAAAAAAAGTTTTATCCATTTTGAATTCAGGCTTTAAAAAAAAAAACGTGGAAAGTCAAGGGGTGTGAATACTTTCCTGAAGGCACTGTAGAGCCACTCTCCATCCAGCCACTCTCCACCCCCCCCCCCGTCCAGCCACTCTCCATCCAGCCACTCTCCATCCAGCCACTCTCCATCCAGCCACTCTCCATCCAGCCACTCTCCATCCAGCCACTCTCCATCCCGCCACGTCCAGCCACTCTCCATCCAGCCACTCTCCATCCAGCCACTCTCCATCCCCCCCATCCAGCCACTCTCCATCCAGCCACTCTCCATCCCCCCTCCATCCAGCCACTCTCCATCCAGCCACTCTCCATCCAGCCACTCTCCATCCAGCCACTCTCCATCCAGCCACTCTCCATCCAGCCACTCTCCATCCAGCCACTCTCCATCCAGCCACTCTCCATCCAGCCACTCTCCATCCAGCCACTCTCCATCCAGCCACTCTCCATCCCCCCCCGTCCAGCCACTCTCCATCCAGACACTCTCCATCTCTAAGCCCTACAGTCCAGCACACGAAAACATGAGGAAGTCCTTTAAAATGGCTGAGCAACCTTCTCAGAAGAGGCCCACCTTCCTTGGGATCTACACACACGTAAGGTGTGCAGAAGGTCATTGAGTAAACCACATTCAAGGTTTCACAATCCACCAGTCAAATTACAATCCAAGGAGTGAATGTATCCACTGAGGAGAGACTAGCCACAGGATAGTGTACACAGAACAGAATGTGAGCAAGAGGACCTTTAAAAGCTGGAGACTATTCTACGTAGGCTACGTGTTCTACAGCATAGAGCTGTCTCTGTACAGTCTCGAAAATCACACGTCTGCAGTTAATTATAGGCAGAGCGGCTGAAGTACTGTCCTTCCATTCATTCAGCCCAACCCCGGCCCGTATACCACAGCCCCAGATACTCCCCCCTTGGGGCTTTCCTCCAGCAGAGAGGTTCCATAAAGTTAATGAGCCCAAGTATTTTCATTTAGAGGGGCTGAGCAGAAACCAGTAGGAATGCGGCTCAAACCCTGCGGGTACTGGCAGTGGATGATACAGAACCACAGGTCCAGATACCAGCCCAGGGCAGAAGCATATCTGACCTGGACAGCATGCAGTAATAAAAAGGGGAAATTGTATCGAGGCACCCCAGGACCATGACCTGAAGTCTGATCTCTCCTGAACCATTTCATCACTCAGATCTGCCATTGCCCAATAGTTGGTTCTGTTGGTTAGCCAGCGCTATAGTCAGGTCAAAAATGATTGGCCCAATAACGTGGGCCCTGACTATGTTAATTTACTCACGCTATGTTTTTTCAGTCGTAGTGGAGGACCAGAGCATAAATGCTAAAGGTCAGAGAAGAACTGCAATCACAGCTACAGTGAAAAATAAATACTAAAGTTTAAGCCAATTACCATACCCAGCTAGCATACCTCTAATCCATTAATAATAATAATTATAATAATAAGCCATTTAGCAGATGCTTTTATCCAAAGCGACTTAGTCATGTGTGCATACATTTTTACGTATGGGTGGTCCTGGGGACATTAATGTGTCATTAAACAGCACAGGGAATCCAGGTGGTTTAGAATACTGACCGAGGATCAGGTCTGACTGGACACTGACCGAGGATCAGGTCTGACTGGACACTGACCGAGGATCAGGTCTGACTGGACACTGACCGAGGATCAGGTCTGACTGGACACTGACCGAGGATCAGGTCTGACTGGACACTGACCGAGGATCAGGTCTGACTGGACACTGACCGAGGATCAGGTCTGACTGGACACTGACCGAGGATCAGGTCTGACTGGACACTGACCGAGGATCAGGTCTGACTGGACACTGACCGAGGATCAGGTCTGACTGGACACTGACCGAGGATCAGGTCTGACTGGACACTGACCGAGGATCAGGTCTGACTGGACACTGACCGAGGATCAGGTCTGACTGGACACTGACCGAGGATCAGGTCTGACTGGACACTGACCGAGGATCAGGTCTGACTGGACACTGACCGAGGATCAGGTCTGACTGGACACTGACCGAGGATCAGGTCTGACTGGACACTGACCGAGGATCAGGTCTGACTGGAAAATGGTAAACAAATCCTTCAAAATGGAGATATGGACATTCTCCTCCAACAAGCCTGCGTTCTTGGTAGACAAAAAGTGTTTGTGGTTTGTTTTGTCTGGGAGGTCCAGGTTCCTCCTGTGTGATACCAGCCCAGAAAGACAATCCAAGATGGCGGCAGGGCAGTTCCGCTGAGCACGTTGTGCCTCTGAAGTGTATATTAGCAAAACCGTTACAGGCTGTTGTCATTAACTCTTCCATTACTTTGTCTTCAGTGTTCAATCTCAACAGTGAACTGTGATTGACTCCCATTGTCCACTAGAACTTTCCACCATCACCTCAACCACAAAGACCATGTTAGAGGGGAAGGGGAGGGAACTTGTTTGTCTGCCATATATTAAAGATAAACTGGCTGAAAAGAATTAGCATAAATAGAAAAATATACCAGTTTGATTTGAGGACATAAATGTTGCCAGCTGCCCCATACAGGCTGCAACATCAATGGGAAGAGATTTTCGATGTACTGATTCCATGGCACATGGTTTATGAACTGATACAAAAAAACACTTGATTCAACACTGAGTTTTTCAATTGAAATAATACAAGATTCTTGCCACCAACAGAATACAGTGCCTTGCAAAAGTATTCATCCCTTGGCGTTTTTCCTATTTTGTTGCATTACAACCTGTAATTTAAATTGATTCTTATTTGGATTTCATGTAATGGACATACAAAATAGTCCAAATTGGTGAAGTGAAATTAAGAAAATAACTAAATAAATAAAAATATAAAACTTGTTTGAAAAAATTATAAAAAATAAATAACTGAAAAGTGGTGTGCATATGTATTCACCCCCTTTGCTATGATGCCCCTAAATAAGATCTGGTGCAACCAATTACCTTCAGAAGTCACATAATTAGTTAAATGAAGTCCACCTGTGTGCAATCTAAGTGTCACATGATCTCAGTATATATACACACACACACCTGTTCTGAAAGGCCCCAGAGTCTGCAACATCACTAAGTAAGGGGCACCACCAAACAAGCGGCACCATGAAGACCAAGGAGCTCTCCAAACAGGTCAGGGACAAAGTTGTGGAGAAGTACAGATCAGGGTTGGGTTAGAAAAAAATCTGAAACTTTGAACGTCCACGGAGCACCATTAAATCCATTATTTAAAAAATGGAAAGAATATGGCACCACAACAAACCTGCCAAGAGAGGGCCGCCCACCAAAACTCACGGACCAGGCAAGGAGGGCATTAATCAGAGGGGCAACAAAGAGACCAAAGATAACCCTGAAGGAGCTGCAAAGCTCCACAGCAGAGATTGGAGTCTGGCCATAGGAGCAGGTAGCTTAGTGGTTAAGAGCGTTGTGCCAGTAACCGAAAGGTCGCTGGTTCTAATCCCCGAGCAGACTAGGTGTAAAATCTGTCGATGTGCCCTTGAGCAAGGCACTTAACCCTAATTGCTCCTGTAAGTCGCTCTGGATAAGAGCGTCTGCTAAATGACAAAAATAAAATATAAAAAAGCTGTACACTCCAGAGCTGGGCTTTACTGAAGAGTGGCAAGAAAAAAGCCAATGCTTAAATAAAACAATAAGCAAACACGTTTGGTGTTCGCCAAAAGGCATGTGGGAGACTCCCCAAACATATGGAAGAAGGTACTCTGGTCAGATGAGACTAAAATTGAGCTTTTTGGCCATCAAGGAAAACGCTATGTCTGGCGCAAACCCAACACCTCTCATCACCCCGAGAACACCATCCCCACAGTGAAGCATGGTGGCAGCATCATGCGGTGGGGATGTTTTTCCATTGGCAGGGACTAGGAAACTGGTCAGAATTGAAGGAATTATGGATGGTGCTAATTACAGGGAAATTCTTGAGGGAAACCTGTTTCAGTCTTCCAGAGATTTGAGACTGGGACAGAGGTTCACCTTCCAGCAGGGCAATGACCCTAAGCATACTGCTAAAGCAACACTCGAGTGGTTTAAGGGGAAACATTTAAAATGTCTTGGAATGGCCTAGTCAAAGCCCAGACCTCAATCCAATTGAGAATCTGTGGTATGACTTAAAGATTGCTGTACACCAGCGACAGTATTTACTGCAGTAACTAAGGTTGCAGGTGATATTCTAGATGCTCAGGACAAGAAACATCACTTTCACTTTATTGACTTATCGAAAGTCTTTGACACTTGACCATGCCCCGCTGGTCCAATGCTTTTTTACAGTATATAAATGATATAGAATAGACTTGACTATGTATGCTAATGACAATTATTTATTGTAGTGTATCTAATATAAGGCTTTTCAGGATTTACAGTTGGCTTTAGATGCAGTTCAAAAGCAACATATTTCTAATTGAAACTTGTGCTTAATGCAAGGAAAACTAAATGTATGGTTCTCTTCTCTGAAAGTAGACAGTCATTTTCAGATTTTAACTCTAAAAGGCCAGCACATTGATAGGGTCACCGCCTAGAAGCATCTTGGGATTTGGTAAGATGAAAAGCTGAATCTAACTTTACCAAGAACAAACAGTGTTTATATTTTGTTTTTCAATGTCAGTCAATCTTTTTCAAAACACTTTCTGTGCTAGATTATGGTAATATCTATATATAATATAATATATTATGGTAATATCTATATATAATATAATAGATTATGGTAATATATATATAATATAATAGATTATGGTAATATCTATATATAATAGATTATGGTAATATCTATATATATAATAGATTATGGTAATATTGTCTATATGCCCTTAAACTCTGGACAGTGTGTGACCGACCACCTCAATTCAGTCTTATGTAGCAACATTTGAAATTGTGTTTTTTTTTTTACACTGGATAAAAAGTAGAGACTGAGCAAGAAAATGGTATATCATACACTGCAGTTGAGGAACAAATGGTAAAGTAAATCTGCTTTGAAACTTGTAACTCCACTTTCGAGAAAATGGCCCCTGAATGTTGGTACACCTACTGGAGAGCTCTTTGTCTACACTAGTGCTGTTGCGGTAACCGTATTACCGCCACGAGTCACGAAGGCCGTCAAATTCCACAAGACCGTTTAGTCACGGTAATTAGGCTTCTCCAAGCTCTGTTGGTCATTAGTAGCCTACCAAACCTGCTTAACTGCCTGGTACTCAGCACTCTATTGTCCCTCTAATCACTCTGACATCAATGCAAATGTATTCGAAAATCTAATCAAACACTTCATGAGAGCCCCTGAGCTCATGTTGCACAACATTTCTATAGGCTATGGAGTAGCGTGAGAAAACAGAGTGATGGCCTCTATTAAAAAGAGGAGGATCCCATCAGCTTTCTACAGGCTAGGCCTAATATATATTTATTTCTCAACTTTCCTAATATTAAGCACATGGCTTCTCTTTACAACAGGAGTATAGCCTACCTGGCTGGCATGAAAATGAACCACGGGAAAAGCGTCCTCCATTCGCTATTTAAGTGCATAGATGACATGTATTTTTCCCCACTGCCCGTTTTGATACAGGTGTATGATAATGGTCCATTCTAAATCAAAACAAATGTCACATATTATTTAGTATATTTAAAGACAAGATTAAATCAAAAATAGTCTGATGGGTGACAACATTAGCATATCACTTATGAATTATATATTATCACTTGTGAATGATGCCCAGCATTAGAAACAATGCCTTTTGTTCGAATCATAGTCGCACACCTCATGTAGCCTAGCCCATAGGCCGATAAGGTTTGTCTCAACTAAAGTGGCTAAATAACTTCTTCAAATTAAGGACATTAATCTGCTTTACAAGGGGTGTAGAGCCTAACTGGAATATATACCGTTGGAGTCATTAAAACTCATTTTTTAACCACTCCACAAATTTCTTGTTAACAAACTATAGTTTTAGCAAGTCGGTTAGGACATCTACTTTGTGCATGACACAAGTAATTTTTCCAACAATTGTTTACAGACAGTTTATTTCACAATTCCAGTGGGTCAGACTTAAATGTGGACAGTTCTTCCAATATCTTCAATATGCACCTTGGAATTGGATAAGGACTCGCGCAGTTGTGTCCCGGATGTGTCCGTCTTAACTTGTAGCCTATGAGAAAGACCCGATCACCTGACGGGTGTGAGTGAGACGCTTTGGATTGCGCAGCACTCCTGGCCGCAAAAGGCATGGATTTTTTAGGGTGCATTACGGCCACAAAGGGGATGCCGCTGTAAAATTTGAGGCATTATCAAGTGTTTGTCAAATTGTGAATGAGAGACTGATGAAGTGTGTACAGCCTGCGCAAAAAAATAAAGCCGAGCTCATGCCTTTCAAGTGACTTTTTTCAAATCAGTCGCATCATGCAGCCTTACAATGTATTAAAAATCAAAACATATAGCCCAACGTTTGTAGAACTACTAAAGTTACATTAATAACTCTAAATTAAGCATATAGGAGTACCTATTTCTTTGTTAACTGCTCAACACAGAATTCTTCTGAAATAGATACATTTTCTTCATTTCATGCTTCTTTAGACCCGTCTAAAATAAATAATGGATTTATTTTGAAGGTGTAGGCTATATTACATGGATGTATTATACTTTTTTAAATGGCTTGTAGGTAATGTGTGGAAGCCAGGAGATGCTAAATGTGTTTGTTAATTAAACGGTCAATTACTGTGAGGCCGACAGTTATTTGCTTGACAATCAACTACAATTAAAGTGTCCAGATAAAATATTTTTAAGTGGACGGGTCACTATTGTCTAGACATGTACACATGTTCATGAAATACAATAGATGGCCGTAATCACCCCCAGACACACCTGGCTAATTTGATGGATCATGTAATAATCTGGTGAAATGGAGTCTTTTGTTTAGACATGTAGCTAGCTAAACAATGAACCGGTATAATCCCAACCTATACTACTACCAATACAAACATCGTCATAGCTGTAGTATGAATCTGCAGCTAGCTAAAGCTAACAAACTATGTTCAATGTTAGCTAGCTAACATTATGCTATAACTAGCAATGCAAATGGTTTTCTGATTAGAATAATATTAGTACTGTACACAGATCATACACATAACCTTAGCTAGCTAGCTAGCCAACAAGCTAAGGTTCATACATGTAACGTTAGCTAGCGAGCCAGCAAGCTAAGGTTCGCTAGCTAGCCAACAGTACGTTTTAACTTACAATGAAAATGACTGACAAAATTAGAAACTTATCTGAAAATGTAGCTAGACTCCTACCCGTATACATGCATGAACACTTCACGGCAGACTGGAAGCATTTAACTCTGTTTTGTTTGTAGCTACATCTTGTTTGGACGGCCTTGTGTCAAGTCACTCCGGTTCACACGGACCGTGGCGTGTGCAGAAAGTAGCCCATCACTTTTTCCAACTGATCTGTCGATGGCGCCTGCTAAATTCTGGGCATCAATGTTGAGAAAAGTAGCAAAACTTGTAGTTCGATGGCTAACATATCTTTCAAAAACAGTGCAGTAGAAAGGACTATCAACACATACTGAACAGCTCACGTTACAGACAGAAGCGTGCTACATGGCAGACCAATCCAAACTCATCTCCTGGCATGTCCAGCCCATCCATTATCTCAGCCAATCATGGCTAGCGGGAAGATTCCTGTCTTTTTCCATGGCTAAACCAACTAGGCTCGTAATTTAACTTATTAATATTTGCCTTAAAATGTTCGTTTTTTAAAAAAAGGCACATGAAAGTTTTACATGTTCCAGAAGGCATTTCTGCCTAAAAAAACACAATTAGATAAAAAAAAAAAAATGTTTACGTTCAAATGCCTCTCCTGTGAAGTAGTGAAGTGCGACACATCCTAGTTTCCTGAAACGAGTCACGTGGATCACGGCGCTTAAAGATTTAAAATCACCAATGCTAGATCACTCACCCATCATGCAATGGACCCCTTTCCATCAGGAGGCTGGTACACCTTTATATAGGACGCATAAATAGGGCAACTCCCTTTGTTTCTCTGTTCCTTACTGCCCAGATCAGTCTGCTGTCCTTGTCTGTTCCTAAGGAACTGGTGGGGAAACAATATTATCCCCCATAATGCCCCTGCATCTTGGAACATGCTTCAAAAAGATAAGTTAGCAGCGTTAGTGTCCTTGCCTGTTTTTAAGACTGATCTATAACGTTGTTTTTGATGCAGTTGTATCTGGGACATTTGTGCGTATTTGTATGTTTTGTAACATTTTATGTATGATCTGCTATTTCCCTGTTTTGCCTTCTTGCCAGGTTGCCCTCGCAAAATAAGTTTAACCTCAATGGGTCTTACCTGGTTAAATAAAACTAGATTCTCATGTGTGATACCAACCCAGACCAAAAGTCACTAGATTCCTGCCAACGGTTCCTTCACTCCAGGCCGCCAGAATGAGTTCGAAATGAGTCTGCTCTTGAAAGAATGTGGCACCATTAAGACGCTGCTAGGATGCCAGCTCCATTATAAAGTGGGACCATTAAGCAAACTAATTGGCGTCTCAAACTCCAATATGGCTAAAATATTCCATCCAGATAGCTGCTTCACTGATTCATTGTTCTGAAGAGGTTGGATAGCTGTTAGTCTGGCTAGCTGCAGTAAAACTAACTGCAATATGTTCATGTTTAAAAGGGGTTGTCAAAGCATTATTGCAGATTGCTTACAGCAAGTACTGTGTTTTGTTTGCAATAGGCCCAAAAGTCCATTTGTCCAAACTGTAGCAAATTCAAACAACGTATTAAAATATCCAGCTTTAGTCTTGCTATTGTGGACAAGGACACGTTAGCACCAGCAGGCTAGGGAAGATGATTAAAGGAGTACATTGTGTACCCTGATGATTGATCAGTTCCAACCAGAACACCTTTCAGTTCTGCCCTCTCAAAAATAGTTACATTTAGCTCCATTCCAACAGTGACTATGCTTATAAAAAGGCTATAAAACGAGTCTGCCATGAAAGAGTTTGTTGTCAGTCTAAACCTGCTGTGCTAACATTCAATATGTTCTCTGAATGCTCTGAAGTGCAGAGCGAGAGCGAGCGAGCGAGGAGAGAGCGAGCGAGCGAGGAGAGAGCGAGCGAGCGAGGAGAGAGCGAGCGAGCGAGCGAGCGAGAGAGCGCGAGCGAGGAGAGAGCGCGCGAGCGAGGAGAGAGCGAGCGAGCGAGGAGAGAGCGCGCGAGCGAGGAGAGAGCGCGCGAGCGAGGAGAGAGCGCGCGAGCGAGGAGAGAGCGCGCGAGCGAGGAGAGAGCGCGCGAGCGAGGAGAGAGCGCGCGAGCGAGGAGAGAGCGCGCGAGCGAGGAGAGAGCGCGCGAGCGAGGAGAGAGCGCGCGAGCGAGGAGAGAGCGCGCGAGCGAGGAGAGAGCGCGAGCGAGGAGAGAGCGCGAGCGAGGAGAGAGCGCGAGCGAGGAGAGAGCGCGAGCGAGGAGAGAGCGCGAGCGAGGAGAGAGCGCGAGCGAGGAGAGAGCGCGAGCGAGGAGAGAGCGCGAGCGAGGAGAGAGAGCGCGAGCGAGGAGAGAGAGCGCGAGCGAGGAGAGAGAGCGCGAGCGAGGAGAGAGAGCGCGAGCGAGGAGAGAGAGCGCGAGCGAGGAGAGAGAGCGCGAGCGAGGAGAGAGCGCGAGCGAGGAGAGAGCGCGAGCGAGGAGAGAGAGCGCGAGCGAGGAGAGAGAGCGCGAGCGAGGAGAGAGAGCGCGAGCGAGGAGAGAGAGCGCGAGCGAGGAGAGAGAGCGCGAGCGAGGAGAGAGAGCGCGGGCGAGGAGAGAGAGCGCGCGCGAGGAGAGAGAGCGCGCGCGAGGAGAGAGAGCGCGCGCGAGGAGAGAGAGCGCGCGCGAGGAGAGAGAGCGCGCGCGAGGAGAGCGAGCGCGCGCGAGGAGAGGGAGCGCGAGCGAGGAGAGAGAGCGCGAGCGAGGAGAGAGAGCGCGAGCGAGGAGAGAGAGCGCGAGCGAGGAGAGAGAGCGCGAGCGAGGAGAGAGAGCGCGAGCGAGGAGAGAGAGCGCGAGCGAGGAGAGAGAGCGCGAGCGAGGAGAGAGAGCGCGAGCGAGGAGAGAGAGCGCGAGGAGAGAGCGAGCGCGAGGAGAGAGCGAGCGCGAGGAGAGAGCGAGCGCGAGGAGAGAGCGAGCGCGAGGAGAGAGCGAGAGAGTGAGCGCGAGGAGAGAGCGAGCGAGGAGAGAGCGAGCGAGCGAGGAGAGAGCGAGCGAGCGAGGAGAGAGCGAGCGAGCGAGGAGAGAGCGAGCGAACGAGGAGAGAGCGAGCGAACGAGGAGAGAGCGAGGCGAGAGAGCGCGAGCGAGGAGAGAGAGCGCGAGCGAGGAGAGAGCGAGGAGAGAGCGAGCGAGCGAGGAGAGAGCGAGCGAGCGAGGAGAGAGCGAGCGAGCGAGGAGAGAGCGAGCGAACGAGGAGAGAGCGAGCGAACGAGGAGAGAGCGAGCGAACGAGGAGAGAGCGAGCGAACGAGGAGAGAGCGAGGAGAGAGCGAGCGAGGAGAGAGCGAGGAGAGAGCGAGCGAGCGAACGAGGAGAGAGCGAAATGCTGCTAGGATGCCAGCGCCATTATACAGTGGCCTGTCAACAGAAAGCTAGCAGGAATAAACTAACTCAAACCAACAGAAAGCTAGCAGGAATAAACTAACTCAAACCAACAGAAAGCTAGCAGGAATAAACTAACTCAAACCAACAGAAAGCTAGCAGGAATAAACTAACTCAAACCAACAGAAAGCTAGCAGGAATAAACTAACTCAAACCAACAGAAAGCTAGCAGGAATAAACTAACTCAAACCAACAGAAAGCTAGCAGGAATAAACTAACTCAAACCAACAGAAAGCTAGCAGGAATAAACTAACTCAAACCAACAGAAAGCTAGTGGGTTACTGATGTAAATGCATAGCAACCATTTCCAGTAGTTGTAGGACTAGGGCTGCGTGTTAAATGCCACCCTATTCCCTAGTGCACTACAGAGACTGGGGCTTCAATATAGGGGACAGGGTGGCATTTCAGAGTGGTGATTCCCTAGTGCACTACAGAGCCTGGGGCTTCAATATAGGGAACAGGGTGGCATAGTGCACTACAGAGCCTGGGGCTTCAATATAGGGAACAGGGTGCCATTTCAGAGTGGTGATTCCCTAGTGCACCACAGAGCCTGGGGCTTCAATATAGGGAACAGGGTGCCATTTCAGAGTGGTGATTCCCTAGTGCACCACAGAGCCTGGGGCTTCAATATAGGGAACAGGGTGCCATTTCAGAGTGGTGATTCCCTAGTGCACCACAGAGCCTGGGGCTTCAATATAGGGAACAGGGTGCCATTTCAGAGTGGTGATTCCCTAGTGCACTACAGAGCCTGGGGCTTCAATATAGGGAACAGGGTGGCATAGTGCACTACAGAGCCTGGAGCTTCAATATAGGGAACAGGGTGCCATTTCAGAGTGGTGATTCCCTAGTGCACCACAGAGCCTGGGGCTTCAATATAGGGAACAGGGTGCCATTTCAGAGTGGTGATTCCCTAGTGCACCACAGAGCCTGGGGCTTCAATATAGGGAACAGGGTGCCATTTCAGAGTGGTGATTCCCTAGTGCACCACAGAGCCTGGGGCTTCAATATAGGGAACAGGGTGGTGCTGACTGGGGCTGAAGCCAAGCTGGAGGCCACTATTGGGATGGAGCCAGGTAATGTCAGCCAGTGCCCATCGCAAAATGGAGCTTCTCAAATTCCCCCCACCCTCTGTAGAGCTTCTCAAATTCCCCCCACCCTCTGTAGAGCTCCTCAAATTCCCCCCACCCTCTGTAGAGCCCCTCAGTATAACTCAGGGGGTTGAGAGGCTGTGTCGTGACAGGAGGACCCTGTGTTCAGCCTCTAAGCTTCATAAAGTGCTTACTCAAGAAACCGCTTGACATCATATTTAGATAGAGCTAGCTAAAAATGGGTCAACCTCAAACGCTAGAAATGGACTGAAGACCGCTAGAGAGCATCCAACCCACAGAACAGCAGACCGCTAGAGAGCATCCAACCTACAGAACAGCAGACCGCTAGAGAGCATCCAACCTACAGAACAGCAGACCGCTAGAGAGCATCCAACCTACAGACCGCTAGAGAGCATCCAACCTACAGAACAGCAGACCGCTAGAGAGCATCCAACCTACAGAACAGCAGACCGCTAGAGAGCATCCAACCTACAGAACAGCAGACCGCTAGAGAGCATCCAACCTACAGAACAGCAGACCGCTAGAGAGCATCCAACCTACAGACCGCTAGAGAGCATCCAACCTACAGAACAGCAGACCGCTAGAGAGCATCCAACCTACAGAACAGCAGACCGCTAGAGAGCATCCAACCTACAGAACAGCAGACCGCTAGAGAGCATCCAACCTACAGAACAGCAGACCGCTAGAGAGCATCCAACCTACAGAACAGCAGACCGCTAGAGAGCATCCAACCTACAGAACAGCAGACCGCTAGAGAGCATCCAACCTACACTACAGAACAGCAGACCGCTAGAGAGCATCCAACCTACAGACAGCAGACCGCTAGAGAGCATCCAACCTACAGAACAGCAGACCGCTAGAGAGCATCCAACCTACAGAACAGCAGACCGCTAGAGAGCATCCAACCTACAGACAGCAGACCGCTAGAGAGCATCCAACCTACAGAACAGCAGACCGCTAGAGAGCATCCAACCTACAGAACAGCAGACCGCTAGAGAGCATCCAACCTACAGAACAGCAGACCGCTAGAGAGCATCCAACCTACAGAACAGCAGACCGCTAGAGAGCATCCAACCTACAGACCGCTAGAGAGCATCCAACCTACAGAACAGCAGACCGCTAGAGAGCATCCAACCTACAGAACAGCAGACCGCTAGAGAGCATCCAACCTACAGAACAGCAGACCGCTAGAGAGCATCCAACCTACAGAACAGCAGACCGCTAGAGAGCATCCAACCTACAGAACAGCAGACCGCTAGAGAGCATCCAACCTACAGAACAGCAGACCGCTAGAGAGCATCCAACCTACAGAACAGCAGACCGCTAGAGAGCATCCAACCTAAAGACCGCTAGAGAGCATCCAACCTACAGAACAGCAGACCGCTAGAGAGCATCCAACCTACAGAACAGCAGACCGCTAGAGAGCATCCAACCTACAGAACAGCAGACCGCTAGAGAGCATCCAACCTACAGAACAGCAGACCGCTAGAGAGCATCCAACCTACAGAACAGCAGACCGCTAGAGAGCATCCAACCTACAGAACAGCAGACCGCTAGAGAGCATCCAACCTACAGAACAGCAGACCGCTAGAGAGCATCCAACCTACAGAACAGCAGACCGCTAGAGAGCATCCAACCTACAGACCGCTAGAGAGCATCCAACCTACAGAACAGCAGACCGCTAGAGAGCATCCAACCTACAGAACAGCAGACCGCTAGAGAGCATCCAACCTACAGAACAGCAGACCGCTAGAGAGCATCCAACCTACAGAACAGCAGACCGCTAGAGAGCATCCAACCTACAGACCGCTAGAGAGCATCCAACCTAGAGAACAGCAGACCGCTAGAGAGCATCCAACCTAGAGAACAGCAGACCGCTAGAGAGCATCCAACCTAGAGAACAGCAGACCGCTAGAGAGCATCCAACCTACAGAACAGCAGACCGCTAGAGAGCATCCAACCTACAGAACAGCAGACCGCTAGAGAGCATCCAACCTACAGACCGCTAGAGAGCATCCAACCTACAGACCGCTAGAGAGCATCCAACCTACAGACCGCTAGAGAGCATCCAACCTACAGACCACTAGAGAGCATCCAACCTACAGAACAGCAGACCGCTAGAGAGCATCCAACCTACAGAACAGCAGACCGCTAGAGAGCATCCAACCTACAGACCGCTAGAGAGCATCCAACCTAGAGAACAGCAGACCGCTAGAGAGCATCCAACCTACAGAACAGCAGACCGCTAGAGAGCATCCAACCCACAGACCGCTAGAGAGCATCCAACCTACAGAACAGCAGACCGCTAGAGAGCATCCAACCTACAGACCGCTAGAGAGCATCCAACCTACAGACCGCTAGAGAGCATCCAACCTACAGACCGCTAGAGAGCATCCAACCTACAGAACAGCAGACCGCTAGAAAGCATCCAACCTAGAGAACAGCAGACCGCTAGAGAGCATCCAACCTACAGAACAGCAGACCGCTAGAGAGCATCCAACCCACAGACCGCTAGAGAGCATCCAACCTACAGACCGCTAGAGAGCATCCAACCAACAGACCGCTAGAGAGCATCCAACCTACAGACCGCTAGAGAGCATCCAACCTACAGAACAGCAGACCGCTAGAGAGCATCCAACCTACAGACCGCTAGAGAGCATCCAACCTACAGACCGCTAGAGAGCATCCAACCTACAGACCGCTAGAGAGCATCCAACCTACAGACCGCTAGAGAGCATCCAACCTACAGACCGCTAGAGAGCATCCAACCTACAGAACAGCAGACCGCTAGAGAGCATCCAACCTACAGACCGCTAGAGAGCATCCAACCTACAGACCGCTAGAGAGCATCCAACCTAGAGAACAGCAGACCGCTAGAGAGCATCCAACCTACAGAACAGCAGACCGCTAGAGAGCATCCAACCTACAGACCGCTAGAGAGCATCCAACCTACAGACCGCTAGAGAGCATCCAACCTAGAGAACAGCAGACCGCTAGAGAGCATCCAACCTACAGAACAGCAGACCGCTAGAGAGCATCCAACCTACAGACCGCTAGAGAGCATCCAACCTAGAGAACAGCAGACCGCTAGAGAGCATCCAACCTACAGAACAGCAGACCGCTAGAGAGCATCCAACCTACAGACCGCTAGAGAGCATCCAACCTACAGACCGCTAGAGAGCATCCAACCTACAGACCGCTAGAGAGCATCCAACCTACAGACCGCTAGAGAGCATCCAACCTACAGAACAGCAGACCGCTAGAGAGCATCCAACCTACAGAACAGCAGACCGCTAGAGGACAGCCACTACCCAGAAGGAAATAGCACAGATATTTTGGAACGCAGCAGATATTGAATCTACATTGTTGGAAACTCGCCACATTTTCTAGCAGCAGACAACCATGGAAACGCTACTCCGATATACTCCAAGACCTACATTTGTACATAAGCGACAACGCCAGTGGTTAGCTCTATCTAAACGGTACAATAGGCAGCTTTAAAATGCATAAAGTCATGAGATGGAAAATGGACATGACGTTGCCAAACAAAACAAAATATCAGAAAACGATCTGAAACGTTACCGTCGAAGCTGCCGTGTTCTGTGCAGTACTTGAGCAGTTTGCCGTACGTCTCGTTGGAGGGCCGGAACACGAACACGCCAGAGTTGAAACAGTCTGGCCAGCCGGGGTCCGGGGCCGCAGACAGCTCCTCTCTGTCAAACAACTCATCCACGTTCTGTACCACCTGCAACAAACACATACAGGTCAACTATACTGTACCACCTGGATAACCAGGAGGACATACAGGTCAACTATACTGTACCACCTGGATAACCAGGAGGACATACAGGTCAACTATACTGTACCACCTGGATAACCAGGAGGACATACAGGTCAACTATACTGTAGCCACCTGGATAACCAGGAGGACATACAGGTCAAATATACTGTGCCACCTGGATAACCAGGAGGACATACAGGTCAACTATACTGTACCACCTGGATAACCAGGAGGACATACAGGTCAACTATACTGTACCACCTGGATAACCAGGAGGACATACAGGTCAAATATACTGTACCACCTGGATAACCAGGAGGACATACAGGTCAAATATACTGTACCACCTGGATAACCAGGAGGACATACAGGTCAAATATACTGTACCACCTGGATAACCAGGAGGACATACAGGTCAAATATACTGTACCACCTGGATAACCAGGAGGACATACAGGTCAAATATACTGAAGCCACCTGGATAACCAGGAGGACATACAGGTCAAATATACTGTACCACCTGGATAACCAGGAAGACATACAGGTCAAATATACTGTACCACCTGGATAACCAGGAGGACATACAGGTCAAATATACTGTACCACCTGGATAACCAGGAGGACATACAGGTCAAATATACTGTACCACCTGGATAACCAGGAGGACATACAGGTCAAATATACTGTACCACCTGGATAACCAGGAGGACATACAGGTCAAATATACTGAAGCCACCTGGATAACCAGGAGGACATACAGGTCAAATATACTGTACCACCTGGATAACCAGGAGGACATACAGGTCAAATATACTGAAGCCACCTGGATAACCAGGAGGACATACAGGTCAAATATACTGTACCACCTGGATAACCAGGAGGACATACAGGTCAAATATACTGTACCACCTGGATAACCAGGAGGACATACAGGTCAAATATACTGTACCACCTGGATAACCAGGAGGACATACAGGTGAACAGGGGGGAGTGTGTATAGACAGGGTCCATAGGGGGGAGTGTGTATAGACAGGGTCCATAGGGGGGAGTGTGTATAGACAGGGTCCATAGGGTCTCACCATTGTGTCTGCGTCCATGTAGACACATTTGGAGTAGTGGGTAAGAGTCCAGCAGTGTAGCTTGGTGAAGGTGACTCCCAGGTCCGGTCTCTTCATCAGGGCCAGGTGAGCTGCGTCTCCGCTGTCCAACACATCCACCAGCAGCACCTCGTCAAAGATCTTGTGAAGCACTCCTCTGGTAGGAGGAGGGAGAGGAGCAGACATAATGTACTGTGAATATGGTGTGCAGAGGAAAGCCTTCTGATTGGACAGCATTCTGAATAAGTGCAGTAGTGATGAGTCAGCTTCATATGGTGAGGCCAGGGCATATCATGATACACCTCTAGGGCATATCATGATACACCTCTAGGGCATATCATGATACACCTCTAGGGCATATCATGATACACCTCTAGGGCATATCATGATACACCTCTAGGGCATATCATGATACACCTCTAGGGTATAGTGAGGCCAGGGCATATCATGATACACCTCTAGGGTATAGTGAGGCCAGGGCATATCATGATACACCTCTAGGGTACAGTGAGGCCAGGGCATATCATGATACACCTCTAGGGCATAGTGAGGCCAGGGCATATCATGATACACCTCTAGGGTATAGTGAGGCCAGGGCATATCATGATACACCTCTAGGGTATAGTGAGGCCAGGGAATATCATGATACACCTCTAGGGGACAGTGAGGCCAGGGCATATCATGATACACCTCTAGGGTATAGTGAGGCCAGGGAATATCATGATACACCTCTAGGGCATAGTGAGGCCAGGGCATATCATGATACACCTCTAGGGTATAGTGAGGCCAGGGCATATCATGATACACCTCTAGGGTATAGTGAGGCCAGGGAATATCATGATACACCTCTAGGGCATATCATGATACACCTCTAGGTTACAGTGAGGCCAGGGAATATCATGATACACCTCTAGGGTACAGTGAGGCCAGGGCATATCATGATACACCTCTAGGGACAGTGAGGCCAGGGCATATCATGATACACCTCTAGGGCATAGTGAGGCCAGGGCATATCATGATACACCTCTAGGGTATAGTGAGGCCATGGCATATCATGATACACCTCTAGGGTATAGTGAGGCCAGGGAATATCATGATACACCTCTAGGGCATATCATGATACACCTCTAGGTTACAGTGAGGCCAGGGAATATCATGATACACCTCTAGGGTACAGTGAGGCCAGGGCATATCATGATACACCTCTAGGGTACAGTGAGGCCAGGGCATATCATGATACACCTCTAGGGCATAGTGAGGCCAGGGCATATCATGATACACCTCTAGGGTATAGTGAGGCCAGGGCATATCATGATACACCTCTAGGGTATAGTGAGGCCAGGGAATATCATGATACACCTCTAGGGCATATCATGATACACCTCTAGGTTACAGTGAGGCCAGGGAATATCATGATACACCTCTAGGGTACAGTGAGGCCAGGGCATATCATGATACACCTCTAGGGTATAGTGAGGCCAGGGCATATCATGATACACCTCTAGGGTACAGTGAGGCCAGGGCATATCATGATACACCTCTAGGGTATAGTGAGGCCAGGGCATATCATGATACACCTCTAGGGTATAGTGAGGCCAGGGAATATCATGATACACCTCTAGGGTATAGTGAGGCCAGGGTATATCATGATACACCTCTAGGGTATAGTGAGGCCAGGGAATATCATGATACACCTCTAGGGTATAGTGAGGCCAGGGCATATCATGATACACCTCTAGGGTATAGTGAGGCCAGGGCATATCATGATACACCTCTAGGGTATAGTGAGGCCAGGGAATATCATGATACACCTCTAGGGACAGTGAGGCCAGGGGACATCATGATACACCTCTAGGGTATAGTGAGGCCAGGGAATATCATGATACACCTCTAGGGCATAGTGAGGCCAGGGAATATCATGATACACCTCTAGGGTATAGTGAGGCCAGGGCATATCATGATACACCTCTAGGGTATAGTGAGGCCAGGGAATATCATGATACACCTCTAGGGCATATCATGATACACCTCTAGGGCATAGTGAGGCCAGGGAATATCATGATACACCTCTAGGGTATAGTGAGGCCAGGGCATATCATGATACACCTCTAGGGCATATCATGATACACCTCTAGGGCATATCATGATACACCTCTAGGGCATATCATGATACACCTCTAGGGCATATCATGATACACCTCTAGGGCATATCATGATACACCTCTAGGGCATATCATGATACACCTCTAGGGCATATCATGATACACCTCTAGGGCATATCATGATACACCTCTAGGGCATATCATGATACACCTCTAGGGCATATCATGATACACCTCTAGGGCATATCATGATACACCTCTAGGGCATATCATGATACACCTCTAGGGCATATCATGATACACCTCTAGGGCATATCATGATACACCTCTAGGGCATAGTGAGGCCAGGGAATATCATGATACACCTCTAGGGTATAGTGAGGCCAGGGCATATCATGATACACCTCTAGGGTATAGTGAGGCCAGGGCATATCATGATACACCTCTAGGGTATAGTGAGGCCAGGGCATATCATGATACACCTCTAGGGCACAGTGAGGCCAGGTCATATCATGATACACCTCTAGGGCATAGTGAGGCCAGGTCATATCATGATACACCTCTAGGGTATAGTGAGGCCAGGGCATATCATGATACACCTCTAGGGTATAGTGAGGCCAGGGCATATCATGATACACCTCTAGGGTATAGTGAGGCCAGGGCATATCATGATACACCTCTAGGGTACAGTGAGGCCAGGTCATATCATGATACACCTCTAGGGTATAGTGAGGCCAGGGCATTTCATGATACACCTCTAGGGTATAGTGAGGCCAGGGCATATCATGATACACCTCTAGGGTATAGTGAGGCCAGGGAATATCATGATACACCTCTAGGGTATAGTGAGGCCAAGGCATATCATGATACACCTCTAGGGTAAGACGGGGTACAGTGAGGCCAGGGAATATCATGATACACCTCTAGGGTAAGACGGGGTACAGTGAGGCCAGGGCATATCATGATACACCTCTAGGGCATATCATGATACACCTCTAGGGTATAGTGAGGCCAGGGCATATCATGATACACCTCTAGGGTATAGTGAGGCCAGGGCATATCATGATACACCTCTAGGGCATAGTGAGGCCAGGGCATATCATGATACACCTCTAGGGCATATCATGATACACCTCTAGGGTATAGTGAGGCCAGGGCATATCATGATACACCTCTAGGGTATAGTGAGGCCAGGGCATATCATGATACACCTCTAGGGTATAGTGAGGCCAGGGCATATCATGATACACCTCTAGGGCATAGTGAGGCCAGGGCATATCATGATACACCTCTAGGGGACAGTGAGGCCAGGGCATATCATGATACACCTCTAGGGTACAGTGAGGCCAGGTCATATCATGATACACCTCTAGGGTACAGTGAGGCCAGGTCATATCATGATACACCTCTAGGGTATAGTGAGGCCAGGGAATATCATGATACACCTCTAGGGTATAGTGAGGCCAAGGCATATCATGATACACCTCTAGGGTAAGACGGGGGACAGTGAGGCCAGGGGACAGTGAGGGTAAGACGGGGTACAGTGAGGCATCATGCCAAACTAAGACGGGGTACTCCACTCCGACACCCTGTGGGGCATTTTCTAAACGGGTCATATTATTGTACACTACCCTCAAAGTACATTTTGTTTCAAAACTCTTAAGTCCTACAAACATATGCTTAGTACTGTTAGAAACTGTCAAATGTTGGGAATAGGTTCAAAATATGTCACCAATTACAGTTCCAAAACTGGGCCACCACCAGCCACCTTAACAGGGCGTTGGGCCACCACCAGCCACCTTAACAGGGCGTTGGGCCACCACCAGCCACCTTAACAGGGCGTTGGGCCACCACCAGCCACCTTAACAGGGCGTTGGGCCACCACCAGAACAGGGCGTTGGGCCACCACCAGCCACCTTAACAGGGCGTTGGGCCACCACCAGAACAGGGCGTCGGGCCACCGCCAGCCACCTTAACAGGGCATCGGGCCACCGCCAGCCACCTTAACAGGGCGTCGGGCCACCGCCAGCCACCTTAACAGGGCGTCGGGCCACCACCAGCCACCTTAACAGGGCGTTGGGCCACCACCAGAACAGGGCGTTGGGCCACCACCAGAACAGGGCGTTGGGCCACCACCAGCCACCTTAACAGGGCGTTGGGCCACCACCAGCCACCTTAACAGGGCGTTGGGCCACCACCAGCCACCTTAACAGGGCGTTGGGCCACCACCAGCCACCTTAACAGGGCGTTGGGCCACCACCAGCCACCTTAACAGGGCGTTGGGCCACCACCAGCCACCTTAACAGGGCGTTGGGCCACCACCAGCCACCTTAACAGGGCGTTGGGCCACCACCAGCCACCTTAACAGGGCGTTGGGCCACCACCAGAACAGGGCGTTGGGCCACCACCAGCCACCTTAACAGGGCGTTGGGCCACCACCAGCCACCTTAACAGGGCGTTGGGCCACCACCAGCCACCTTAACAGGGCGTTGGGCCACCACCAGCCACCTTAACAGGGCGTTGGGCCACCACCAGCCACCTTAACAGGGCGTTGGGCCACCACCAGCCACCTTAACAGGGCGTTGGGCCACCACCAGCCACCTTAACAGGGCGTTGGGCCACCACCAGCCACCTTAACAGGGCGTTGGGCCACCACCAGCCACCAGAACAGCTTCAATGCGCCTTGGCGTAGATTCTACAAGTGTCTGGAATGTCCTGTGTGGAAGCTCCTGCAATATACTGTGTCTCCCTCATTCACTTGTGTTTCCTTATTTTAGGCAGTGACCTGTAGAATGGATGGAGGGGTGTCGCTCTGAATATAACATTGGGGATAAAGTTAGGAATGATGATGTCATGTGTACAACATGTAAAGAACTGTGTCGCTACATTGAAAGCTTTTCCGTTTCTAAAAGAACATATTTGGGTGTTTTTGGAGATTTTGTTCATTTCCCCCCCAGAGTCCCTTCCTACACAATGAGGATGATGAAATGAATCGCTGGTTGGAGGTAAATTACTCAACAACAAGTGAAATCGCAAAAAGGTTTTCTACACCCTTCTAGAACATTCTATTTACATAAAAAAATTGAGATTAGATTGAAAAAGCAAAATTCTACTATAAAAAGAGGTTCTTACTTGCAGGGGTCAGAGACATGGGGTCCGATCATCACCACCAGCTTCCTGGTTGTCTTGTGGTTCCTCAGGGACTTGCCCAGCACCATGGCTCCCCTGGCATAGCTGTCATTGGTGGCCAGCGTCACAAAAGCCTGGTCTGGATGGGGGACAGAACGTATTAATAACCTTTTCCATTAGGTTCAAATGGTATGAATCCAGAGGTACATTTACTTCATTGCTATAACCTCTTAAAACCTTCCCAAAAAAACTGCTTTGTAAGGCGTGACTCATTACAGGGTCTCAAACCAAAGGCTCTAGTGTTCATAATAGGTATCGCAGGTTAAAAAAGACAGTCCCTAACACATTACTTCAGTGAGGGAGTGGTGACGTCCAATGGTCTGTGGCAACGGTTGTTCTAACAATGATGCCAGAATGGCCTAGGGCTTGATGACGTCAACTTTGACACACTGTAGGAAAATCTATAAACTGGCCATAGACTCAACAAGTCTCAACAATGGGATTGATTATAAGCTGGCAAAGGACAAATAGATTCATGTTATTATAATGCCAAATGTAAAAACTGGCAGTTAATATTAGCAGGCCTGGCTGGTCAGTAAACCAATCCCCTGCGTATATTAAAACACTACACTGTAGTTGGTCTTGGGGGCCAACTGGATAACGCCCTGGTAAAAAGAAACCACTGGATGCAAAACCTCTAATGGTGTTCAGATGCCAAACCAGGCACAGTGACAGCTAGATGCCAAACCAGGCACAGTGATAGCTAGATGCCAAACCAGGCACAGTGACAGCTAGATGCCAAACCAGGCACAGTGATAGCTAGATGCCAAACCAGGCACAGTGACAGCTAGATGCCAAACCAGGCACAGTGACAGCTAGATGCCAAACCAGGCACAGTGACAGCTAGATTAAGACAAATGTAATTATGTGTTTTCCAACTGTACCTCCCTCCCACCCCGTATTGCCATTGGTCCCAAGAAAACAGCTGATGTTAAATTATAAGAAAGGAGATTGTGGACTACAGGAAAAAAAAAAAAAAAAAGAGGACTGAGCACGCCCCCGTTCTCGTCGACGGGGCTGTAGTGGAACAGGTTGAGAGCTTCAAGTTCCTTGGTGTCCACATCATAATAATATGCCATTTAGCAGACGCTTTTATCCAAAGCGACTTAGTCATGTGTGCATACATTTTTACGTATGGGTGGTCCCGGGGATCGAACCCACTACCCTGGCGTTACAAGCGCCATGCTCTACCAATTGAGCTACAGAGGACCACAGATTACCAACGAACTATCATGGTCCAAACACACCAAGACAGTCGTGAAGAGGGCACAACAAAGCCTATTCCCCCTCAGGAGACGGAAAAGATTTGGCATGGGGTTCCTCAGATCCTCAAAAAGTTATACAGCTGCACCATCGAGAGCATCCTGACTGGTTGCATCACCGCCTGGTATGGCAACTGCTCGGCCTCCGACCGCAAGGCACTACAGAGGGTAGTGCATACGGCCCAGTACATCACTGGGGCCAAGCTTCCTGCCATCCAGGACCTCTATACCAGGCGGTGTCAGAGGAAGGCCCTAAAAATTGTCAAAGACTCCAGCCACCCTAGTCATAGACTGTTCTCTCTGCTACCGCACAGCAAGCGGTACCGGAGCGCCAAGTCTAGGTCCAAAAGACTTCTCAACAGCTTCTACCCCCAAGCCATAAGACTCCTGAACAGCTAATCATGGCTACCCGGACTATTTGAACTGCCCCCCCCCCCACCTCCACCCCATCTTTTGACGTTGCTGCTACTCTGTTAAATATTTAAGCATAGTCACTTTAACTCTACCCACATGTACATATTACCTCAGCTAGCCGGTGCCCCCGCACATTGACTCTGCACCGGTACCCCCCTGTATATATAGCCTCCCTACTGTTATTTTATTTTACTTCTGCTCTTTTTCTCTCTCAACACTTTTTTTTTGTTGTTTTATTTTACTTTTCTATTAAAAAATAAACGCGTTGTTGGTTAAGGGCTGTAAGTAAGCATTTCACGGTAATGTCTACACCTGTTGTATTCGGCGCATGTGGCAAATACAATTTGATTTCATGAAACACCAAATAAATCTGGCCCAAAAAAAAAAGTTAAACTGAATCACTGCTACCAGCTGAATTTAAATGTACACTCCAGTGAAGAGAATGTAGTTTGATAGGCAGTTGGTACACACACTTCTATAGTAGTCAGCCACAGACAGACATTTAGTTCTAACCAACCCCCTAGAAAAGACAGGTTTTGGAGAGGTGCATGGGAGGGGGGGAGGGTTGCCCCACTGGGCGTCCAGGGTGCTGTTGTGGGGGTGTTCAGTGCCTTGTTTAAGGGCACAATGGCATATAGGATTTGATACCAGAAATCCTAAAAATTAATTGGCCAGAATTGACTCGTTTCACTAACTAGGGCCAAAACTTCTGGTTAACGATGAAATAATTCTCATTTAAGTTACGCAGGTTGAGTGTGACTGAGGAAGAAAATGATACCTTTGCAGCCTGAAATGAGGACGTTTTATGTATGAGCCGGTCCATGAGTGTATCAATCCCAGACTATAGCGCCCGCTATCGGCGGCCTCCGCTACGTGTGAATATGGGGTTACAACTAGGGCGACACTGAGCAACAGCAAAACTCATTGAGCCAACAATGATCCTACTCCGATATCCACACAGCCGTAAAACCTTTCGATATTAAGTCAACTAGACACGCGGTGATGGAAGCGGAAAAGGGACTTTAAAGATAAGCGACTTTGCGTTGCCAGTTTCCACCGACCGACAAAAAAAACAGAAAACGGCAACAAACCAAGTTGTACATTTCTCTACTTTCCTGCCATCCCTCATTTACATACGACGGATATTGTTGCTACTTTTTTTATCCTCTGACAGTGGGAACAATCATGACAAGTTACTTAGTTTCCCCCGTGGCTGCCACAGCCAACCTTCCAAGGTTTAGATGGTACCAAACCGTCACGTACCTGTCGCCATATTGCTAGTACAAGTTGCAGCACCTCTGTAGATGGGACAGGACCGTGTAGTCAGGAAAGGACGAGCAGGTTGGACAGGCCAGTGTAGTCAGGAAAGGACGAGCAGGTTGGACAGGCCAGTGTAGTCAGGAAAGGACGAGCAGGTTGGACAGGCCAGTGTAGTCAGGAAAGGACCAGCGCAGTACATGGAGGTGAATTTATAGATGCATGCTAGACAGCGGGTCATATGACAGGGTGTATCTCAGGCGGAGTTCTGTCTGGCCGTCCGTGGATCAACATTTGGCCCGCAGGTCATTTTATCCCCCCCCCCAAGTTTACTGAGCAAAAGAAAAACTATTGTTTTATTTATTTATTATTATCTTATTGTTGGACATAAAATACTGTAAAAACACCAGCAAATCAGCTCCAAGTGATTCACATTTTGGAAATCTGTTCCAAAGTATCCCCACACATAATAGAATGATACAGTGAGGGAAAAAAGTATTTGATCCCCTGCTGATTTTGTACGTTTGCCCACTGACAAAGAAATGATCAGTTTATAATTTTAATGGTAGGTTTATTTGAACAGTGAGAGACAGAATAACAACAAAAACATCCAGAAAAACGCATGTCAAAAATGTTATAAATTGATTTGCATTTTAATGAGGGAAATAAGTATTTGGCCCCATCTCAATCAGAAAGATTTCTTGCTCCCAGGTGTCTTTTATACAGGTAACGAGCTGAGATTAGGAGCACACTCTTAAAGGGAGTGCTCCTAATCTCACTTTGTTACCTGTATAAAAGACACCTGTCCACAGAAGCAATCAATCAATCAGATTCCAAACTCTCCACCATGGCCAAGACCAAAGAGCTCTCCAAGGATGTCAGGGACAAGATTGTAGACCTACACAAGGCTGGAATGGGCTACAAGACCATCGCCAACCAGCTTGGTGAGAAGGTGACAATAGTTGGTGCGATTATTCGCAAATGGAAGAAACACAAAAGCACTGTCAATCTCCCTCGGCCTGGGGCTCCATGCAAGTTCTCACCTCGTGGAGTTGCAATGATCATGAGAACGGTGAGGAATCAGCCCAGAACTACACGGGAGGATCTTGTCAATGATCTCAAGGCAGCTGGGACCATAGTCACCAAGAAAACAATTGGTAACACACTACGCCGTGAAGGACTGAAATCCTGCAGCGCCCGCAAGGTCCCCCTGCTCAAGAAAGCACATATACAGGCCCGTCTGAAGTTTGCCAATGAACATCTGAATGATTCAGAGGAGGACTGGGTAAAAGTGTTGTGGTCATATGAGACCAAAATCGAGCTCTTTGGCATCAAATCAAATCAAATCAAATCAAATCAAATTTTATTGGTCACATGCGCCGAATACAACAGGTGCAGACATTACAGTGAAATGCTTACTTACAGCCCTTAACCAACAGTGCATTTATTTTAAACAAAAAAAGTAAGAATAAAACAACAACAAAAAAGTGTTGAGAAAAAAAGAGCAGAAGTAAAAATAAAGTGACAGTAGGGAGGCTATATATACAGGGGGGTACCGTTGCATAGTCAATGTGCGGGGGCACCGGCTAGTTGAGGTAGTTGAGGTAATATGTACATGTGGGTAGAGTTAAAGTGACTATGCATAAATACTTAACAGAGTAGCAGCAGCGTAAAAAGTATGGGGGTGGGGGGGGCAGTGCAAATAGTCCGGGTAGCCATGATTAGCTGTTCAGGAGTCTTATGGCTTGGGGGTAGAAGCTGTTGAGAAGTCTTTTGGACCTAGACTTGGCACTCCGGTACCGCTTGCCGTGCGGTAGCAGAGAGAACAGTCTATGACTAGGGTGACTGGAGTCTTTGACAATTTTGAGGGCCTTCCTCTGACACCGCCTGGTATAGAGGTCCTGGATGGCAGGGAGCTTTGCCCCTGTGATGTACTGGGCCGTACGCACTACCCTCTGTAGTGCCTTGCGGTCAGAGGCCAAGCAGTTGCCATACCAGGCGGTGATGCAACCAGTCAGGATGCTCTCGATGGTGCAGCTGTAGAATTTTTTGAGGATCTGAGGACCCATGCCAAATCTTTTTAGTCTCCTGAGGGGGAATAGGCTTTGTCGTGCCCTCTTCACGACTGTCTTGGTGTGTTTGGACCATGATAGTTCGTTGGTGATGTGGACACCAAGGAACTTGAAGCTCTCAACCTGTTCCACTACAGCCCCGTCGATGAGAATGGGGGCGTGCTCAGTCCTCTTTTTTTTCCTGTAGTCCACAATCATCTCCTTTGTCTTGGTCACGTTGAGGGAGAGGTTGTTGTCCTGGCACCACACGGCCAGATCTCTGACCTCCTCCCTATAGGCTGTCTCATCGTTGTCGGTGATCAGGCCTACCACTGTTGTGTCGTCGGCAAACTTAATGATGGTGTTGGAGTCGTGCCTGGCCATGCAGTCATGGGTGAACAGAGAGTACAGGAGGGGACTGAGCACGCACCCCTGAGGGGCCCCCGTGTTGAGGATCAGTGTGGCAGATGTGTTGTTACCTACCCTTACCACCTGGGGGCGGCCCGTCAGGAAGTCCAGGATCCAGTTGCAGAGGGAGGTGTTTAGTCCCAGGATCCTTAGCTTAGTGATGAGCTTTGAGGGCACTATGGTGTTGAATGCTGAGCTGTAGTCAATGAATAGCATTCTCACGTAGGTGTTCCTCTTGTCCAGGTGGGAAAGGGCAGTGTGGAGTGCGATAGAGATTGCATCATCTGTGGATCTGTTGGGGCGGTATGCAAATTGGAGTGGGTCTAGGGTTTCTGGGATTATGCTGTTGATGTGAGCCATGACCAGTCTTTCAAAGCACTTCATGGCTACAGACGTCAGTGCCACGGGTCGGTAGTCATTTAGGCAGGTTATCTTAGAGTTCTTGGGCACGGGGACTATGGTGGTCTGCTTGAAACATGTTGGTATTACAGACTCAGTCAGGGACATGTTGAAAATGTCAGTGAAGACACTTGCCAGTTGGTCAGCACATGCTCGGAGTACACGTCCTGGTAATCCGTCTGGCCCTGCGGCCTTGTGAATGTTGACCTGCTTAAAAGTCTTACTCACATCGGCTACGGAGAGCGTGATCACATAGTCGTCCGGAACAGCTGGTGCTCTCATGCATGCTTCAGTGTTGCTTGCCTCGAAGCGAGCATAGAAGTGGTTTAGCTCGTCTGGTAGGCTTGTGTCACTGGGCAGCTCGCGGCTGTGCTTCCCTTTGTAGTCTGTAATAGTTTTCAAGCCCTGCCACATCCGACGAGCGTCAGAGCCAGTGTAGTATGATTCAATCTTAGACCTGTATTGACTCTTTGCCTGTTTGATGGTTCGTCGGAGGTCATAGCGGGATTTCTTATAAGCGTCCGGGTTAGAGTCCCGTTCCTTGAAAGCGGCAGCTCTACCCTTTAGCTCAGTGCGGATGTTTCCTGTAATCCATGGCTTCTGGTTGGGGTATGTACGTACGGTCACTGTGGGGACGACATCATCGATGCACTTATTGATGAAGCCAGTGACTGATGTGGTGTACTCCTCAATGCTGTCTGAAGAATCCCGGAACATGTTCCAGTCTGTGCTAGCAAAACAGTCCTGTAGCTTAGCATCTGCGTCATCTGACCACTTTTTTATTAGCCGAATCACTGGTGCTTCCTGCTTCAGTTTTTGCTTATAAGCAGGAATCAGGAGGATAGAGTTATGGTCAGATTTGCCAAATGGAGGGCGAGGGAGAGCTTTGTATGCGTCTCTGTGTGTGGATTAAAGGTGGTCTAGAGTTTTTTCCCCTCTGGTTGCACATTTAACATGCTGGTAGAAATTAGGTAGAACAGATTTAAGTTTCCCTGCATTAAAGTCCCCTGCTACTAGGAGCGCTGCATCTGGATGAGCGTTTTCCTGTTGATTAATGGCCTTGTACAACTCATTCAGTGCAATCTTAATGCCAGCATTGGTTTGTGGTGGTAAATAGACAGCTATGAAAAATATAGATGAAAACTCTCTTGGTAAATAGTGTGGTCTACAGCTTATCATAAGATACTCTACCTCAGGCGAGCAAAACCTTGAGACTTCCTTAGTATTTGATTTTGTGCACCAGCTGTTGTTTACAAATATACAGAGACCGCCACCCCTCGTCTTACCCGAGTCTGCCGTTCTGTCCTGCCGATGTAGCGTATAGCCTGCTAGCTGAATGTTATCATTGTCGTCGTTCAGCCACGACTCCGTGAAACATAAGATATTACAGTTTTTAATGTCCCGTTGGTAGGATAACCGTAATCTTAAATCGTCCATTTTATTCTCCAAAGCTTGAACGTTGGCTAATAGGATTGATGGGAGAGGCAGTTTACTCGTTCGCCGTCGGATCCTTACAAGGCACCCGGATCTGCGTCCACGATATCTCCGTCTCTTCCTCACGCGAATGACGGGGATCTGGGCCTTGTCGGGAGTCTGTAGAATATCCTTCGCGAACGCCTCGTTGAAGAAAAAGTGTATGTCCAACGCGAGGTGAGTAATCGCTGTCCTGATATCCAGAAGCTCTCTTTGGTTATAAGAGACGATGGCAGAAACATTATGTACAAAATAAATTACAAATAACGCGGAAAAACACACATAATAGTACAATTGGTTAGAGGGCTGTAAAACGGCAGCCATCTTCTTCCTGCGCTGTTCAACTCAACTCGCCGTGTTTGGAGGAGGAGGAATGCTGCCTATGACCCCAAGAACACCATCCCCACGTCAAACATGGAGGTGGAAACATTATGCTTTGGAGGGGTTTTTCTGCTAAGGAGACAGGACAACTTCACCGCATCAAAGGGACGATGGACGGGGCCATGTGCCGTCAAATCTCGGGTGAGAACCTCCTTCCCTCAGCCAGGGCATTGAAAATGGGTCGTGGATGGGTATTCCAGCATGACAATGACCCAAAACACACGGCCAAGGCAACAAAGGAGTGGCTCAAGAAGAAGCACATTAAGGTCCTGGAGTGGCCTAGCCAGTCTCCAGACCTTAATCCCATAGAAAATCTGTGGAGGGAGCTGAAGATTCGAGTTGCCAAACGTCAGCCTCGAAACCTTAATGACTTGGAGAAGATCTGCAAAGAGGAGTGGGACAAAATCCCTCCTGAGATGTGTGCAAACCTGGTGGCCAACTACAAGAAACGTCTGACCTCTGTGATTGCCAAAAAGGGTTTTGCCACCAAGTACTAAGTCATGTTTTGCAGAGGGGTCAAATACTTATTTCCCTCATTAAAATGCAAATCAATTTATAAAATTTTTGACATGCATTTTTCTGGATTTTGTTGTTGTTATTCTGTCTCTCACTGTTCAAATAAACCTACCATTAAAATTATAGACTGATCATTTCTTTGTCAGTGGGCAAACGTACAAAATCAGCAGGGGATCAAGTACTTTTTTCCCTCACTGTATATGTGACCCTATTCAAACATAAGCAAGCATTTGATATGGTTATGTTTAAGTCAAATATTATTCTGTCTTGCGGTCAATTTGCAGTCTACAAATTATTTATAATTATGTTCCGGTCCCATGACCATTCGCTCATGAACAAATCTGCCCGCAGCTGAATCTAGTTGATGACCCCTGATCTATGGAGAAGCCCCTGTCTGAGGTCCACCACACGTTTTCATTTGTGGAGGCTTTCCAGACAGACTATAGGCAGAGCGGGTTCATATATATACTGAACAAAAATATAAACGCAACATGTAAAGTGTTGGTCCCATATTTCATGAGCTGAAATAAAAGATCCCAGACATTTTCCATGCGCACAAAAAGCTTATTTCTCTCAAATGTTGTGCACAAATTTGTTTACATCCCTGTTAGTGAGCATTTTTCCTTTGCCAAAGAATCCATCCACCTGACAGGTGTGGCATATCAAGAAGCTGATTCAACAGCATGATCATTACACAGGTGCACCTTGTGCTGAGGACAATAAAATGTGCAGTTTTGTCACACAACACAATGCCACAGATGTCTCAAGTTTTGAGGGAGCGTGCAATTGGCATGCTGACTGCAGGACTATTGAATGTTAATTTCTCTACCATAAGCCGAATTTGGCAGTACGTCCAACCGGCCTCACAACCGCTAACCACGTGTAACCACGCCAGCCCAGGACCTCCACATCCGGCTTCTTCACCTGCGGGATCCACCTGAACAGCTGATGAACCTGAGGAGTATTTCTGTCTGTAAAAAGCACTTTTGTGGGGAAAATCTCATTCTTATTGGCTGGGGCTGGCTCCCCAGTGGATGGGCCTATGCCCTCCCAGGCCCACTCATGGCTGCACCCCTACCCAGTCAATACATAGATTAGGGCCTAATGAATTTATCTCAATTAACTGATTTCCTTATATGAACTGTAACTCAGTAAAATCATTGAAATTGTTGCATGTTGCATTTATATATTTGTTCAGTATAGTATGTTGTGTATTGGCATGTTCAGTACAAAAACGTTTTGGACCATTGCAGATAGAAATGCCATGAACAGAACTGACATGATTATTTAGAATGCATGTTTGTTCTACATAACATATTTCTTTCCAGTAGAGTAGTGGAGGGCATACACAGGTATTCCATTGCATTGCGCATACCCACTTCGTAATCCCCACCAAGCGTATCAAAGTCATGTAGAGGATTATACGCCATATCAATTAATAATATGCCATTTAGCAGACGCTTTTATCCAAAGCGACTTACAGTCATGCGTGCATACATTTTTTATTACTTTTTTTGTGTACCTACCTTGGCGTTACAAGCGCTGTGCTCTACCAGCTGAGCTACAGAGGACCACCTCATGAAATAAGGCTGATGGAACAGATTAGAATATTTAGCTTAAAATGCTGATAAACTATTATTTCTTAAAATAACGCGAAATAAAATAATTTATTAAAAGCACGCGGCGGTAGGCCGAATGTTCCAAAAAGCAATTTGTGGGAAAATACTGTTCTAAAATGTGCACCACAAATGCAAGGGGTTTCAGGGACAGAGATGGAAATATCCGTTTGAAAATGTAGAAAAAGGGGAGATCTAAAGATGCAACAACTACCATGGTTTGCTAATATGACTAGGATAATGACTGGGATAATGACTGGGATAATGACTGGGATAATGACTGGGATAATGTCTACCTTGGTTTGCTAATATAACTAGGATAATGTCTCTGGCTGCTAGACAATGAAAGAAAGTTGATTTGAAAACCAACAGAACAGGAGAGCGCATATATCAAATAATTCCCTCCACATTTCTATGGTGGGGGTTTTGGATAGGCTACTTTGAAGCAAGGTAAGAAAGGCCTCATAATATGAAGTAAAACGTCTAGGTTTTAAGGAACAGGAAACATATAGTGATGCTGATGATAGGCCTTACCATCCTTTCCCAAAAAACTCAATTAAATATTAAATAGATTAAATGAATTAAATAGATTACATTTTTTAAATATGAAATAGCTCCAAAGTAACGTACGCCTACCTGGCAGAATGATATCATGATTATTTGTTTCCCAAACTCCATCTCATGTGCGTTATAGAAATACAGCTAACTTAACAACAATTCTAGGTGCCTGCACAGTTGAATTAAAGAGTAACTATACACAAAAAAAGAAGAAAAAAAACGCTAAAGTGGTCTCCTGATGTGGCTTAAGCTTTGTTGTTTTTCTATAAAATAAGTGTGAATTTCAGAAAAATCTGAAACCTGTGAATTTCTGCCTCATTTATCTGTATCAATAGTAGATCTACTATGATCCTACTTGAACAGCGAAGGTTGGCCTGACTGTGAAAGACCAATATGGGATTTATCATTTTAGGTAATTCAGAGTGTATGTCACCGTTCGTTTCACACAGGGCGCCTTTCCTTCACCGCCGTTTGGGAAATGTTGGAGTATACCCACTTCTCCAGGCATCACTACACCCCTGTTTCTATCTGAACGTTGTGTCTGTCCTGCTGGACGCGGACCTGTTACCCACTTGTCCCTACCTATGTGAAGCTAGCTAGCTACAATAACAATGAGCCATAATAGTGCAATTTGCGGTTCGCCTTCAAAATAAAAGTCCATCATTGAAAGCGATGCAAACGGATACAAATAGTGGAATCATGCTATATTTGGACTAGATAATACTAAACAGTGTTGTTAGATAATGTAAAATTAAATACAATAATTAATTAGTTTGACAATAAACAGAAAAAACTGTTGAAATTCCACTGTGGATGTATTAGACTGCATAATTGCATTGGGGGCATTCCTATATGCATTGTACAGCCTTACCTCTGGATTGTGCACCCATGAAATGGGGTGTCAGCCCACTCAGTGACACCCACAGAACACAACTATGCAGAGTTTACACAAATATTAGCATCTTAGTTCTTACTGCAGGACTCTGAAACGACTGTGAAATCTAAGATGAATGCACCAATTGTAAGTGGCTCTGGATAAGAGCGTCTGCTAAATGACTCACTACTGTAGTGGCTCTGGATAAGAGTGTTTGCTAAATGACTCACTACTGTAGTGGCTCTGGATAAGAGCGTCTGCTAAATGACTCACTACTGTAGAGTCTCTGGATAGGAGCGTCTGATAAATGACTCACTACTGTAGTCTCTCTGGATAAGAGCGTCTGCTAAATGACTCACTACTGTAGTGGCTCTGGATAAGAGCATCTGCTAAATGACTCACTACTGTAGTGGCTCTGGATCAGAGTGTCTGCTAAATGACTCACTACTGTAGTGGCTCTGGATAAGAGTGTTTGCTAAATGACTAAAATGTAAATCTGTACGCCTGCATGTCAATTTTGCACACTTAGACTTTTGGCAATGCTTTAGCGCCCTACCGTGACAAAAAATATTTGTAGATGTGCAAACAGAGATTTGCAAGCAAGGAGAGAGAGAGAGAAAGAGAGAGGGAGAGAGAGAGAGCGAGAGAGAGAGAGAGAGAGAGAGAGAGAGAGAGAGAGAGAGAGAGAGAGAGAGAGAGAGAGAGAGAGAGAGAGAGAGAGAGAGAGAGAGAGAGGGAGAGATCATATTCTACACTGGTTGGTTGGTGACTGCTCACATGGGCCGTTTTGTCTGGCGCAACCACCTGTCAATCACTTTAACAGGTTGCAAATGAGACTGATTGCGCAAGTTCTACCAAGCAAGGTGAGTAGGGAAAGGAAAAGTATTGATATTTGCGGTTAATATAGCTCAGAGGGACAAGATATAAAAAATGGAGGCGCTAAATGGAGGTAGAGTGAAATATAACTGGCAGTAGGGCGAAAGTGAGAGGGGTGATTTCGGGAGTACCGATGGATGTGTCAATGGAGGACTTTAAGAGGGAGGTGACCGGGGGGAAAGGGGTTGAGGCGAAGTGAATGAGCGTTAAGAAAAGGGAGGGGGGAGTAGAAATGACTACAGTGCTGTTAGAGTTTGAAGGGAATCTTCAGAGACGAGGACATCTAGGATTCATCAGCTGTTAGGGTGTTTGTGCCAGTGGTTTGTTGTAACCGAGTATTGGTGCTAAACCGTGTTGTTGGAGGCTGGCATGCTAGTTGGCTGTGGCGTCATAGGATTCGGTGCTCTGGGCGGTTTTCACGGAAGAATACTGTACCAAGTTAGCTAGCTGAATAAACTAAGTTAGTCTATTCCTAGAAAACATTGAACCGCTGTAGTTTACAACAATTATAGTTTCTGAGGTGGAAGTTGGGAGAGTTATATTTGAGTGTTTCAGTGAAACGTAAGTGAGGGAGGCCCCGCTCTCTCGCTTTCCCAGATGTTTAGTTCATTTCATTCTGATCTCCTTTGCATTATTGTATCCTTTTTCTGTAGCCTGTCAACTATGCCTCTGCCTATCCCTATTCTCTCCTCTCTGCACAGGCTACACAAACGCACCACACCGCGTGGCTGCTGCCTCTCTAACCTGGTGGTCCCTGCACGCACCCCACACCTGGAGTTCCAGGTCTCAGGCAGCCTCTGGAACTGCCGTTCTGCTGCCAACAAAGCTGACTTCATCCCAGCCTATGCCAACCTCCAGTCCCTCGACTTCCTGGCGCTGACGGAAACATGGATTACCACAGAAAACACTGCTACTCCTACTGCTCTCTCCTCGTCTGATCATGTGTTCTCGCATACCCCGAGAGCATCTGGTCAGCGGGGTGGTGGCACAGGAATCCTCATCTCTCCCAAGTGGACATTCTCTCTTTCTCCCCTGACCCATCTGTCTATCTCCTCATTTGAATTCCATGCTGTCACAGTCACTAGCCCATTCAAGCTTAACATCCTTATCATTTATCGCCCTCCAGGTTCCCTTGGAGAGTTCATCAATGAGCTTGACGCCTTGATAAGTTCATTTCCTTAGGATGGCTCACCCCTCACAGTTCTGGGTGACTTCAACCTCCCTACGTCTACCTTTGACTCATTTCTCTCTGCCTCCTTCTTTCCACTCCTCTCCTCTTTTGACCTCACCCTCTCACCATCCCCCCCTACTCACAAGGCAGGCAATACGCTTGACCTCATCTTTACTAGATGCTGTTGTTCTACTAATCTCACTGCAACTCCCCTCCAAGTCTCCGACCACTACTTTGTATCCTTTCTCTCTCGCTCTCCTCCAACACTACTCACTCTGCCCCTACTCAGATGGTAATGCGCCGTCGCAACCTTCACTCTCTCTCTCCCGCTACTCTCTCCTCTTCCATCCTATCATCTCTTCCCTCTGCTCAAACCTTCTCCCTCCAATCTCCTGATTCTGCCTCCTCAACCCTCCTCTCCTCCCTTTCTGCATCCTTTGACTCTCTATGTTCCCTATCCTCCCGGCCGGCTCGGTCCTCCCCTCCTGCTCCGTGGCTTTACGACTCATTGTGAGCTCACAGAACAGGGCTCCGGGCAGCCGAGCGGAAATGGAGGAAATCTAGACTCCCTGCGGACCTGGCATTTTCTTCCTCTGTTTCTGCTGCTAAAGCCACTTTCTACCACTCTAAATTCCAAGCATCTGCCTCTAACCCTAGGAAGCTCTTTGCCACCTTCTCCTCCCTGCTGAATCCTCCTCCACCCCTCCTCCCTCTCTGTGGATGACTTCGTCAACCATTTTGAAAAGAAGGTTGACGACATCCGATCCTCGTTTGTTAAGTCAAATGACACCGCTGGTCCTGCTCACACTGCCCTACCCTATGCTTTGACTTCTTTCTCCCCTCTCTCTCCAGATGAAATCTTGCGACTTGTGATGGCCGGCCGCCCAACAACCTGCCCGCTTGACCCTATCCCCTCCTCTCTTCTCCAGACCATTTCCGGAGACTTTCTCCCTTACCTCACCTCGCTCATCAACTCATCCTTGACTGCTGGCTATGTCTCTTCCGTCTTCAAGAGAGCGAGAGTTGCACCCCTTCTCAAAAAACCTACACTCGATCCCTCCGATGTCAACAACTACAGACCAGTATCCTTTCTTTCTTTTCTCTCCAAAACTCTTGAGCGTGCCGTCTTTAGCCAACTCTCTTGCTATCGCTCTCAGAATGACCTTCTTGATCCAAACCAGTCAGGTTTCAAGACTGGTCATTCAACTGAGACTGCTCTTCTCTGTGTCACGGAGGCTCTCCGCACTGCTAAAGCTATCTCTCTCTCCTCTGCTCTCGTCCTTCTAGACCTATCTGCTGCCTTTGATACTGTGAACCATCAGATCCTCCTCTCCACCCTCTCCGAGTTGGGCATCTCCGGCGCGGCTCACTCTTGGATTGCTTCCTACCTGACCGGTCGCTCCTACCAGGTGGCGTGGCGAGAATATGTCTCCGCACCACGTGCTCTCACCACTGGTGTCCCCCAGGGCTCAGTTCTAGGCCCTCTCCTATTCTCGCTATACACCAAGTCACTTGGCTCTGTCATATCCTCACATGGCCTCTCCTATCATTGCTACGCAGACGACACACAATTAATCTTTTCCTTTCTCCCTTCTGATAACCAGGTGGCGAATCGCATCTCTGCATGTCTGGCAGACATATAAGTGTGGATGACGGATCACCACCTCAAGCTGAACCTCAGCAAGACGGAGCTGCTCTTCCTCCCGGGGAAGGACTGCCCGTTCCATGATCTCGCCATCACGGTTGACAACTCCGTTGTGTCCTCCTCCCAGAGTGCAAAGAACCTTGGTGTGACCCTGGACAACACCCTGTCATTCTCCGCTAACATCAAGGCGGTGACCTGATCCTGTAGGTTTATGCTCTACAACATTCACAGAGTACGACCCTGCCTTACACAGGAAGCGGCACAGGTCCTAATCCAGGCACTTGTCATCTCCCGTCTGGATTAATGCAACTCGCTGTTGGCTGGGATCCCTGCCTGTGCCATTAAACCTCTACAACTCATCCAGAACGCTGCAGCCCGTCTGGTGTTCAACCTTCCCAAGTTCTCTCACGTCACCCCGCTCCTCCGCACACTCCACTGGCTTCCAGTTGAAGCTCGCTTCTGCTACAAGACCATGGTGCTTGCCTACGGAGCTGTGAGGGGAACGGCACCTCCGTACCTTCAGGCTCTGATCAGTCCCTACACCCAAACGAGGGCATTGCGTTCATCCACCTCTGGCCTGCTGGCTCCCCTTCCTCTGCGGAAGCACAGTTCCCGCTCAGCCCAGTCAAAGCTATTCGCTGCTCTAGCACCCCAATGGTGGAACAAGCTCCCTCACGACGCCAGGACAGCGGAGTCACTCACCACCTTCCGGAGACACTTGAAACCCCACCTCTTTAAGGAATACCTGGGATAGGATAAAGTAATCCTTCTACCCCCCCTTACACCACCCCCCAAAAACAAAATAAAAACAATTGTAAAGTAGTTGTCCTACTGGCTATAATAAGGTGAATGCACCAATTTGTAAGTCGCTCTGGATAAGAGCGTCTGCTAAATGACGAAAATGTCAAATGAAAATGTTAAGTGTCAGCGCATGGGACATGTAGCTAGCGTCTGTAGAGACGTTGTGCGGAGTGTGGGGGACCACATGAATATGGCAAGTGTGGGTGGAGGACAAGGCAAGGCGCTGTAACTGCGGCGGGGAACATAGTGCTGCGTTCAGGGGAAGTATAGCACAGAAGCAGGAAGGTACAGAGATATAAGATCACAAACAAGGTAACGTATGCTGAAGCAGCACAGAGAGTTCAAAGTACAGAACCTGGGAGGAAATTAGAGCAGCGGCCTCCAATGGAAGTGGGAGGTGAGGGAGTAGCACAAACTGGGGTCTCCACCAAATATGACCATCAGTGTGCGAAGAAAATTTTTTCGTTGGTGTTGAACAGGGTTGTGTTCTTGGCGTTCATGTGCAGTTATGAATATGAGTGATCAGGTTAAGAAAAAGTCTGCACTCATAGAATTGATGGAGGCCAAAGATTTCCTGTGAATTACAGAAGAACTGGAGATGTTGAATCAGCCAAGAGGTGATTGGTTGGAACATCCTGTTTAGTTTTTACGGTCCTTCAGTGGAACTCTAGAAGATTAATAGCAGGAGCAGGAGTTTGACATGGATGTAGTCCCAGATGATCCAAGAGACATGGATCAAACCTCAACTGGAGTTTGTGATTCCGGGATTCAGTTCGGTACGGTGTGATACAGTGGAGGGGGTTGTGCTATGTTCGTTAAAGAGGGGACGGAGAACAGAGTATTACAAGAATTGAAAGGTGTGGGAATAGAAATATGTAAGAATAGGGGTAACATTGTAATAGTTAATTTCTATAACCCCTGCAAGCCTCTCATGTTAGCACAGTTAGAAGGGATTAATAGGACGTGTAGGGGGAGGAACGTAATATGGTGGGGTGATTTTAATGCCCATAATGAACTCTGGGGAAGTACGCATAAAGATAACAATGGGAGTATAGTTGAAGAATTGATGGATAACAGGGATTGGTGTTAATGATGGGAAAGGGAGGAGAATCGATGTGGAGAAGTATCTGCAGTGGTGGCAGGGAGGTGACATTTCATTGTATGTCAGATGGTCCAATACCATTTCATTTTATATCAGATGGTCCAGTACCATTTCATTTTATATCAGATGGTCCAGTACCATTTCATTTTATATCAGATGGTCCAGTACCATTTCATTTTATATCAGATGGTCCAGTACCATTTCATTTTATATCAGATGGTCCAGTACCATTTCATTTTATATCAGATGGTCCAGTACCATTTTATATCAGATGGTCCAGTACCATTTTATATCAGATGGTCCAGTACCATTTCATTTTATATCAGATGGTCCAGTACCATTTTATATCAGATGGTCCAGTACCATTTTATATCAGATGGTCCAGTACCATTTCATTGTATGTCAGATGGTCCAGTACCATTTCATTTTATATCAGATGGTCCAGTACCATTTCATTTTATATCAGATGGTCCAGTACCATTTCATTTTATATCAGATGGTCCAGTACCATTTTATATCAGATGGTCCAGTACCATTTCATTTTATGTCAGATGGTCCAGTACCATTTCATTTTATATCAGATGGTCCAGTACCATTTCATTTTATATCAGATGGTCCAGTACCATTTCATTTTATATCAGATGGTCCAGTACCATTTCATTTTATATCAGATGGTCCAGTACCATTTCATTTTATATCAGATGGTCCAGTACCATTTTATATCAGATGGTCCAGTACCATTTCATTTTATATCAGATGGTCCAGTACCATTTTATATCAGATGGTCCAGTACCATTTTATATCAGATGGTCCAGTACCATTTCATTTTATATCAGATGGTCAAGTACCATTTTATATCAGATGGTCCAGTACCATTTTATATCAGATGGTCCAGTACCATTTCATTGTATGTCAGATGGTCCAGTACCATTTTATATCAGATGGTCCAGTACCATTTTATATCAGATGGTCCAGTACCATTTTATATCAGATGGTCCAGTACCATTTTATATCAGATGGTCCAGTACCATTTCATTGTATGTCAGATGGTCCAGTACCATTTTATTTTATATCAGATGGTCCAGTACCATTTCATTTTATATCAGATGGTCCAGTACCATTTCATTTTATATCAGATGGTCCAGTACCATTTTATGTCAGGTGGTCCAGTACCATTTTATATCAGATGGTCCAGTACCATTTCATTTTATATCAGATGGTTCAGTACCATTTCATTTTATATCAGATGGTCCAGTACCATTTTATATCAGATGGTCCAGTACCATTTTATATCAGATGGTCCAGTACCATTTTATATCAGATGGTCCAGTACCATTTCATTTTATATCAGATGGTCCAGTACCATTTCATTTTATATCAGATGGTCCAGTACCATTTTATATCAGGTGGTCCAGTACCATTTTATATCAGATGGTCCAGTACCATTTCATTTTATATCAGATGGTCCAGTACCATTTTATATCAGATGGTCCAGTACCATTTTATATCAGATGGTCCAGTACCATTTTATATCAGATGGTCCAGTACCATTTCATTTTATATCAGATGGTCCAGTACCATTTTATATCAGGTGGTCCAGTACCATTTTATATCAGATGGTCCAGTAACATTTTATGTCAGATGGTCCAGTACCATTTCATTTTATATCAGATGGTCCAGTACCATTTCATTTTATATCAGATGGTCCAGTACCATTTTATATCAGATGGTCCAGTACCATTTTATATCAGATGGTCCAGTACCATTTTATATCAGATGGTCCAGTACCATTTTATATCAGATGGTCCAGTACCATTTCATTTTATATCAGATGGTCCAGTACCATTTTATATCAGATGGTCCATTACCATTTTATATCAGATGGTCCAGTAACATTTTATATCAGATGGTCCAGTACCATTTTATATCAGATGGTCCAGTACCATTTTATGTCAGATGGTCCAGTCCCATTTCATTTTATATCAGATGGTCCAGTACCATTTTATATCAGATGGTCCATTACCATTTTATGTCAGATGGTCCAGTACCATTTCATTTTATATCAGATGGTCCAGTACCATTTTATGTCAGGTGGTCCAGTACCATTTTATATCAGATGGTCCAGTACCATTTCATTTTATATCAGATGGTCCAGTACCATTTCATTTTATATCAGATGGTCCAGTACCATTTTATATCAGATGGTCCAGTACCATTTTATATTAGATGGTCCAGTACCATTTTATATCAGATGGTCCAGTACCATTTCATTTTATATCAGATGGTCCAGTACCATTTTATATCAGATGGTCCAGTACCATTTTATATCAGATGGTCCAGTACCATTTTATATCAGATGGTCCAGTACCATTTCATTTTATGTCAGATGGTCCAGTACCATTTCATTTTATATCAGATGGTCCAGTACCATTTCATTTTATGTCAGATGGTCCAGTACCATTTCGTGTCAGATGGTCCAGAATCATTTCGTGTCAGACGGTCCAGCACTATTTTGCGCCACATACTTCCCATCTCAGCTTCGACATACAGGGAGAGGCATCCTTCTGGCTGGAACAGCCAGGACACTCCAGTCTGGTCCCTCCTGTGGTGGAGCTCTGTATTATTCCTCATGCATTAAAGCCTCCAAGCCACAAGAGGTCGCACTTCCCACATTCTCCACCAATGTAACTACTCGCTAAGCGTGGCTGGTAAGAAGGCATCGAGGAGGAACAATGACAGAAGTCTCACACACAGGGGCACAGCTTAAAGCAGGCTAGGCTGGCATATTTCTTTAAAATAAACGGTTCATAAAGCTGGTTCTCAAACATGAACTGAAAACAAAACACTCTCCCACTCTACTTAACTGAACTGGATCAGCTTGAATTTTTTTACGCCTTTTTTATGATTTTTGTATTGGTTGACATCCCATCATTTAACCCATTCTTTATGTTTGTGTTGTCATATACAGTAAGTCTTTGCATTGATGTTAAACAGTCTGTGTTTGCATCTACAGATAACATAGTCATTTTACTCCTAATGGTCACGGTCTTAAACTCTCATTACTTAAAGGACTGGAGAAAACAATGAACACAACATTGGGACGCAAACCAGGTTACACAGAACTCAGGTTACGGTTAGTGTTGAGATTTCATGTTAGACTCACCATTTACCAATCTTCCACAAAGATTGTAACTTAACCCCTTTTAAACTGATACGTACAGCGCCTTCAGAAAGTATTCATACCCCTTGACTTACTCCACATTTGTTGCGTTACAGCCTGAACTCAAAATTGATTTAAATATTATTTTGTTTCTCACTCATCTATACATAATACCCCATTATGACAGAGTGAAAACATGTTTTTAGACAATGTAGCACATTTACTGAAAATGAAATACAGAAATATCTAATTTACCTAAGTATTCACACCCCATGAGCCAATACTTTGTAGAATCACCTTTGGCAGTGATTACAGCTGTGAGTCTTTCTGGGTCAGTCTCTAAGAGCTTTCCGGGTCAGTCTCTAAGAGCTTTCCACACCTGGATTGTGCAGCATTTGTCAATTCTTCTTTAAAAATTCTTCAAGCTTTATCAAAATTGGTTGTTGATCATTGCTAGACAACCATTTTCAGGTCTTGCCATATATTGCCATAGTAGATTTAAGTCAAAACTGTAACTAGGCCACTCAGGAACATTCACTGTCTTCTTGGTAACAACTCCAGTGCATATTTGGCCTTGTGTTTTAGGTTATTGTCCTGCTGAAAGGGGAATTCATCTCCCAGTGTCTGGTGGAAAGCAGACTGAACCAGGTTTTCCTCTGGGATTTTGCCTGTGCTTAGCTCTATTTAAATATTATTTTGTTTCTCACTCATCTACACCCCATAATGACAGAGTGAAAACATGTTTTTAGACATTGTAGCACATTTACTGAAAATGAAATACAGAAATATCTAATTTACCTAAGTATTCACACCCCATGAGCCAATACTTTGTAGAATCACCTTTGGCAGCGATTCCATATTTATGTATTCTTTACTCCCCAGTCCTTGCCGATGACAAGCATACCCATAACATGACGCAGCCACCACCATGCTTGAAAATATGGAGAGTGGTACTCAGTAATGTGTTGTTTTGGATTTTCCCCAAACATTACACTTTGTATTCAGGACAAAAAGTGAATTGCTTTGGAAATTTGTTTTGTGGTATTACTTTAGTGCCTTGTTACAAACAGGATGCATGTTTTGGAATACTGGTATTCTGCACAGGCTTCCTTCTTTTCACTCTGTCAGTTAGGTTAGTGTGGTGGAGTAACCACCATGTTGTTGATCCATCCTCTGCTTTCTCCAGCCATTCAACTCTGTACTTCAAACTGGTTCTCTAGCAGATTAGTAAGAATGTCCCACCCCATGTTCAAGAATGGCCTTTCTCTCACTTTTGGTTATTTGAAAATGAAATAATCTACCATAATAAAGCCATTTTTAAAACAAGCCATAGAAAGTTGGTTGCAATTTTCAGTTTAGTCCACCAGAAAAGACAGAAAAATACTACAACAAATATTATGGTTAAACTCAAATATAGTCATTGATACAAAAATTATATTTTTGGAAGCAAATGTTTAAAAAAGGTATAATGTTTGTACATTATATAATTTACAAACACTATACCTTTGAAAAAATGTTTTTCACAGAATATATTTTTTTTCTGAAATTACTATATTTGAGTTTAACCATAATATTTGTTTTTAATATACTGTTTAAAAAATATATATTATAGGACTGGTGGAGTTATGTCACACATGCAGCTAACAAAAATATATGGAAATGTCTGCTCTATTCAAAATTACAACCAACTAATTGCAGCATTACCACAAAAATGGAAGAGGCAAATAGAAAGGGGAGAAAGTAAGGAACTTGTCTGTCGGTCCTGCATTAAAGACCAAAATTGGCTAAAGAAAATTGTGATAAATAAAAAAGTATACCCGTTTCATTTAAAGGCCAAAAAGTGCCATATAGATTGCAAAATAGTTGGGCGCTAACTCTGCAAATAGCACTGCTGTGTGATTTAAAAAGTCATAGTCAATTGATCAATTGATCAATAATTTAATAATACTCTTAGCAAAAATGTTTATCTTTAATTTACAATATGTAGAATCTATGGGAATAGAAAGGTTCAGAACTTTTGTGAAACATCACAGCACAGTTGAAAAATATATAGCATCTAGAAATCAAAACTGGATGGTGTTCAGAGAGAGATGTGAGGGGTTGAGTGGAGCTGAAGGATGGGACTAAAAACAAACAAAAGATTGTAAAATATACTGTATCCATAAAGTGTATATAGTATGTATAAGATGGAAGTAGAAGCCTAAGTGTTGTTGTCCATTAGTTTACTCCAATTAGGGGAGGGATGGTAGGGTTAGGGGAAAACAATAAAGGAACATATATTTGTAAAAATATCATTTATATATATTTACCCAAACATTTGGGGGGATTGAAAATGATGCAGACAATTACATTGATGGAAGCCACAATCTATCTGCAATATTAAAGCTGATCTACCCCCTAAAAAATAAAGAAAAATAAAAATAATAAATAACTGTTTTAAAGTCACCATTAGCCTCATGGTGAAATCCCTGAGCTCTGTATTAGAAAGGACGCTTGTATCTTTAAAGTGACTGGGTGTATTGATACACCATCCAAAGTGTAATTAATAACTTCACCATGCTCAAAGGGATATTCAATGTCTGCTTTTTCTTCATCTACCAATAGGAGCCCTTCTTCGCGAGGCATTGGAAAACCTCCCTGGTCTTTGTGTTTAAATCTGTGTTTGAAATTAAATTCACTGCTCGACTGAGGGACCTTACAGATACATGTATGTGTGGGGTACAGAGATGAGATAGTCATAAGAAAAAAAAAAAAGGAACTTGACACAGACACGAATGATCTGCTTAGTGTGTTATCACAATATTGGTGGTTTGTTGTGACCAAGTGTTGGCGCTAAACGGTGTGTTATTGTTATTGGATGCTAGTCTGCTAGTTGGCTATGGAGTCATAGTTGGCTAGCTGAACAAAGTGGGTTGAGTCTACTCCTTTAAACATTGAACCGCTGTGGTTCACAACAATTCTGATTTCCAAAGGCGGAAGTTGGGAGAGTTTTTTTTTCTTCGGGTGGTTCAGTGAAACAATTTTAGTTTCCGAGGTAGAAGTTTTGGTGAGGGAGGCCCTGCTCTCTCCACTCCCAGATGCTTAGCCCATTTCATTCCGATCTCCTCTGCATTTTTGTAGCCATTTGCTACAGCCTGTCAACTATGCCTCTGCCTATCCCTGTTCTCTCCTCTCTGCACAGGCTACACAAACGCACCACACCGCGTGGCTGCTGCCTCTCCAATCTGGTGGTCCCTGCACGCACCACCCACGTGGAGTTCCAGGTCGCAGGCAGCCTCTGGAACTGCCGTTCTGCTGCCAACAAAGCTGACTTCATCCCAGCCTATGCCAACCTCCAGTCCCTCGACTTCCTGGCGCTGACGGAAACATGGATCACCACTGAAAACACCGCTACTCCTACTGCTCTCTCCTCGTCTGACCATGTGTTCTCGCATACCCCGAGAGCATCTGGTCAGAGGGGTGGTGGTACAGGAATCCTCATCTCTCCCAAGTGGACATTCTCAATTTTTCCCCTAACCCATCTGTCTATCTCCTCATTTGAATTCCATGCTGTCACAGTCACTAGCCCATTTAAGCTTAATATCCTTGTCATCTATCGCCCTCCAGGTTCCCTTGGAGAGTTCATCAATGAGCTTGACGCCTTGATAAGTTCCTTCCCTGAGGATGGCTCACCCCTCACAGTTTTGGGGGATTTCAACCTCCCTATGTCCACATTTGACTCATTTCTCTCTGCCTCCTTCTTTCCACTCCTCTCCTCTTTTGACCTCACCCTCTCACCGTCCCCCCCTACTCACAAGGCAGGCAATACGCTTGACCTCATCTTCACTAGATGCTGCTCCTCTACTAATCTCACTGCAACTCCCCTCCAAGTCTCCGACCACTACTTTGTTTCCTTTTCTCTCTCACTCTCCTCCCACACTACTCACTCTGCCCCTACACAGATGGTAATGCGCCGCCGCAACCTTCGCTCTCTCTCTCCCACTACTCTCTCCTCTTCCATCCTATCATCTCTTCCCTCTGCTCAATCCTTCTCCCTCCAATCTCCTGATTCTGCCTCCTCAACCCTCCTCTCCTCCCTTTCTGCATCCTTTGACTCTCTGTGTCCCCTATCCTCCCGGCCGGCTCGGTCCTCCCCTCCAGCTCCGTGGCTTGATGACTCATTGCGAGCTCACAGAACAGAGCTCCGGGCAGCGGAGCGGAAATGGAAGAAAACTAAATTCCCTGCCGACCTGGCATCTTTTCACTCCCTCCTCTCTACTTTTTCTTCATCTGTTTCTGCTGCTAAGGCCACCTTCTACCACTCTAAATTCCAAGCATCTGCCTCTAACCCTAGGAAGCTCTTTGCCACATTTTCCTCCCTCCTGAATCCTCCCCCCCCCCCCCCCCCCTCCTCTCTCTCTGTGGATGACTTCGTCAACCACTTTGAAAAGAAGGTTGACGACATCCGATCCTTGTTTGTTAAGTCTAATGACACTGCTGGTCCTGCTCACACTGCCCTACCCTATGCTTTGACTTCTTTCTCCCCTCTCTCTCCAGATAAGATCCTGCGACTTGTGACTGCAGGCCGCCCAACAACCTGCCCGCTTGACCCCATCCCCTCCTCCCTTCTCCAGACCATCTCCGGTGACCTTCTCCCCTACCTCACCTCGCTGATCAACTCATCCTTGACCGCTGGCCATGTCCCTTCCGTCTTCAAGAGAGCGAGAGTTACTCCCCTTCTCAAAAAACCAACACTCGACCCCACTGATGTCAACAACTACAGACCAGTATCCCTTCTTTCTTTTCTTTCCAAAACTATTGAGCGTGCCGTCTTTAGCCAACTCTCTTGCTATCTCTCTCAGAATGACCTTCTTGATCCAAACCAATCAGGTTTCAGGACTGGTCATTCAACTGAGACTGCTCTTCTCTGTGTCACAGAGACTCTCCGCACTGCTAAAGCTAACTCTCTCTCCTCTGCTCTTGTCCTTCTAGTCCTGTCTGCTGCCTTTGATACTGTGAACCATCAGATCCTCCTCTCCACCCTCTCCGAAATGGGCATCTCCGGCGCGGCTCACTCCTGGATTGCGTCCTACCTGACCGGTCGCTCCTACCAAGTGGCGTGGCGGGAAGCTGTCTCCGCACCACGTGCTCTCACCACTGGTGTCCCCCAGGGATCGGTTTTGGGCCCTCTCCTTTTCTCCCTATACACCAAGTCACTTGGCTCTGTCATATCCTCACATGGCCTTTCCTATCATTGCTACGCTGACGATACACAACTAATCTTCTCCTTTCCCCCTTCTGATAACCAGGTGGCGAATCGCATCTCTGCATGTCTGGCAGACATATCAGTATGGATGACGGATCACCACCTCAAACTGAACCCTGGCAAGACGGAGCTGCTCTTCCTCCCGGGGAAGGACTGCCCGTTCCATGATCTCGCCATCACGGTAGACAACTCCGCTGTGTCCTCCTCCCAGAGTGCGAAGAGCCTAGGCGTGACCCTGGACAACACCCTGTCGTTCTCCGCCAACATCAAGGCGGTGACCCGCTCCTGCAGGTTCATGCTCTACAACATTCGGAGAGTGCGACCCTGCCTTACACAGGAAGCGGCGCAGGTCCTGGTCCAGGCACTTGTCATCTCCCGTCTGGACTACTGCAACTCGCTGTTGGCTGGGCTCCCTGCCTGTGCCATTAAACCCCTACAACTCATCCAGAATGCCGCAGCCCGTCTGGTGTTCAACCTTCCCAAGTTCTCTCACGTCACCCCCCTCCTCCGCACACTCCACTGGCTTCCAATTGAAGCTCGCATCCGCTACAAGACCATGGTGCTTGCCTTTGGAGCAGTGAGGGGAACGGCACCCCTGTACCTTCAGGCTCTGATCAGTCCCTACACCCAAACGAGGACATTGCGTTCATCCACCTCTGGCCTGCTGGCTCCCCTTCCTCTGCGGAAGCACAGCTCCCGCTCAGCCCAGTCAAAACTGTTCGCTGCTCTGGCACCCCAATGGTGGAACAAGCTCCCTCACGACGCCAGGACAGCGGAGTCACTCACCACCTTCCGGAGACATTTGAAACCCCACCTCTTTAAGGAATACCTGGGATAGGCTAAAGTATTCCTTCTAACCCCCCCCCCCCCCCCCCCCCCCCCCCCCCCCCCCCCCCCCCCCCCCCCCCCCCCCCCCCCCCCCCCCCCCCCCCCCCCCCCCCCCCCCCCCCCCCCCCCCCCCCCCCCCCCCCCCCCCCCCCCCCCC
>CM062506.1:42968424-43017238 GCA_031479575.1 Coregonus ussuriensis | reverse complement strand
CTCTTTTTGTGTTGCCAAGGAACCCATCCCGACCAGACTGGAGATTTTCACTCTCTATGTGTTCAGATTCAAATTTAACGCTGGATATCAAAATATCTTGATAGCTTTAGTTGATGTGTTGTCGTAAAGTACAGCAAAACGACATGTCAATATGTCGTAAACATTGAAGGAAGATGACAAGGTAAGTCATATTTTGCTTTTACTCATTACATAGCCTATATTACACTTTCACAATTAGCCTATGGATGTCTGTAAGGTTGTGTTCTGTGTGAGAGAGAGAGTGAGAGCTGGCAAGAAATCACGCGGCGATAACCTCCATGTCCCTCCATAGCGCGAGGTTGTCTAATTTCTAAGCATAATTAACTATATGCTTAAAATCAATTGTTTCCCGTGCCCAGCCAGGGTCCTGGACTGCCAGCAGCGAGAGGCCTATTTTTATCACGTGTGAAAGCAGGAAGCAGGTCTACCTGCCGCTCACCAAGCCACGGCAACTAAACAGAGAGAAGAAAGGAGAGGGAAAGAGAGGAGAGGAGAGAGAGGGGACTCAGATTAAACCTGCTCGTTATACCTGCCGCGTAATTAACACGACTAGTTCCTCTAATCCGCCGCTCTCTGTTCTAATAATAATTGAACTTCATGCAGGAATCAAATACTACATAATGCTATACATGTATATAGGCCGGTCTAAGAATGGCATGCGCATTCATTGATAGCGATCTGTTATCAAACTGTTCTTGTGAATTTAAGTCGGCTTTTGAAGTTTCATTAAGTATCGTAGGGGGATGTAGGGAAGAGCCTTGCAGCTAACCCATATTACCGCAGCAGAGGTATAAAACAGGCTAATGTCGATCGGTCTGTCGAGCTGCACATTCTGCTGAAGGGAATTCCACGGGAAGTAAAGTACTATTCCGACGTTATTGAGTTTGTAAGCACTTTTCCACGTTCGTCATGGGGGAATACGACTCTTATTTGCCTAAAAGAAATGCACAGACTACGGTGGAGAGAGATGAGAAGTCACAAGGGTTTGAAATGCTGCTTGCGTTCTTGCATGAATAAAGGCATTACGTCCCTCAATTACAATTGTTGAACCGAGGAGAAGGAATAGCATAGCGCTGCCCCCTCGACTTTAGCTCAGAGAGGACTTGACCTCTGGCTTTATGTTGTGCCCAATGTTTGTCCAAAACACAATCCGTCCTTTATATGGGACATGCACTGGCTTGACACGTCCTATTCACCTGATGGATGTTCGCAGGGCTGTGGATCTCAATAAACTCTCAGGTGTTTCTAAATGTTTGGTGGCTGGTGACAGTGTGGAATAAATATTAAGACAGACAAAGAAAAATGATGAGGTAGTAAGAAATAGTTTATTTGTTAATAATATGGGTTGGGAATAAATGGATAATTACTAAAGTTGTCACGGGTTTACTTGGTATTCAAGTTATATCTAAACAGTACTATAGTCCATCTCGTCATATAGTTAATCATTTATCATCAAAACCCAACCAGCCAAAGTTAATGGAAGTTGTATGTTAATGGACCTGAACTCAGCCTATAAAAATAAAAAAACATTTTGTAATAATATAACCACAATTATTGTTTTATTATTATTATTATTATTATTATTATTATTATTATTATTATTATTATTATTAATAATAATAATAATAATAATAATACATATACCATTTAGCAGACAATTTTATCCAAAGCGAATATACAGTCATGCGTGCATAAAGGGAACAGGGATTCTATGATATTTGACATATATCGCAACGATGCAGACAATTGCGTAAAATAGGAAGCTGTGAGAAGGTCTGAAATAAAGGCTATTGCCTAAGCACAAAGCCACAGAAATAAACTACCGCAAAGAATGAAATTAAAAGATAAAGAGAGAGCAAACAAAACCGAAGAGCTGAGGAGTTGCACTAATAACAGAAGCTATAACATGGAAATATAATATCTCACTCATTTACATTCAAAAAAAGACTGTACAAATAATAAAGAAAACGAGAATCATAACAATTACAACAAATGGAGGTTATTTTCGTGATAAAACGGAGACCTGGAAAGACTTCGCTGTTTCCATTCACTGCACATTTTACGCACGAGAGGAAGTGAGAGGTGGATGCGAGAAAGAGGCAGGTAGAGGAGAGAGAGAGGGAGGTAGAGGAGAGAGGGAGAGAGGTAGAGGAGAGAGGGGGAGGTAGAGGAGAGAGGGGGAGGTAGAGGAGAGAGAGAGGGAGGTAGAGGAGAGAGAGGGAGAGGTAGAGGAGAGAGGGGGAGGTAGAGGAGAGAGGGGGAGGTAGAGGAGAGAGGGAGGGAGGTAGAGGAGAGAGGGGGAGGTAGAGGAGAGAGGGGGAGGTAGAGGAGAGAGGGGGAGGTAGAGGAGAGGGAGGGAGGTAGAGGAGAGAGGGAGGGAGGTAGAGGAGAGAGGGGGAGGTAGAGGAGAGAGGGAGGGAGGGAGGTAGAGGAGAGAGGGAGGGAGGTAGAGGAGAGAGGGAGGGAGGTAGAGGAGAGAGGGAGGGAGGTAGAGGAGAGAGGGAGGGAGGTAGAGGAGAGGGAGGGAGGTAGAGGAGAGAGGGAGGGAGGGAGGTAGAGGAGAGAGGGAGGGAGGTAGAGGAGAGAGGGAGGGAGGTAGAGGAGAGAGGGAGGGAGGTAGAGGAGAGAGGGGGAGGTAGAGGAGAGGGAGGGAGGTAGAGGAGAGGGAGGGAGGTAGAGGAGAGAGGGGGAGGTAGAGGAGAGAGAGAGGGAGGTAGAGAGGGGGAGGGGGAGAGGAGAGGGGGAGGGAGGTAGAGGAGAGAGGGGGGGGGTAGAGGAGAGAGGGAGGGAGGTAGAGGAGAGAGGGGGAGGGAGAGGAGAGGGGGAGGGAGGAAAAGCAAAGGGAAACTGATGATTGCGCCAGTAATTCAAACAGAGTGCAACGAAAGTTGACACCAGACAGGATCTTAGAATTAATGTTAGGGCCAGATCGCCATATACTGTATCCAGGTCAGGAGGGAACGAAGGAATTTCCTATCAATTTGGCAGCCGCCGATATAATGTTTTTAGTTATGATTGTAAAATCACGTATAACGGGTATAGGTATATTCTTCATTAGGGTATAGGGTATAGGTCTATTCTTCATTAGGGTATAGGGTATAGGTCTATTCTATGGTATTTTTTAAACGATGACTGCCTTGTGTAGGACTCAGATCTATGTCTTCAATATGCAAAGACAAACTCACACAATAGTCAAAAGTTGTATGCAAACATAGAACGTGTGAAAATGGCATCCTGGTGATATTGCTCCCTTTCCCCAGAAAGAAAATATTAATCATCAATTATCTGGCTATCCACATTGTTAAATAACATTGAAAAAAAAACACACACATTTAAACTCCCCCACAGAAAAGGCGTTTTTCCCCCCATAACGTTGTTCTTTTCAGTATGTACTTCAAAGAGCTCTAAAATTGGTGTCCCGAAGATGTACATTGTTGAGATGACACGATGACAATGCGGAGAGAAAGCGTGGTCTATTAGACAAGCCAGTTCTAGGGAGGGGGAGGCTGAGAACCGGGCAAGGCTGGGCCGGGCTCTGTGTCGAGTTAAGACTCGGAGCAGTTACGCTGTAACTTAAGCATCACGATGATCGTACAAGATGCATCGTTATTTAAGAGACAACTTTTTAAAGAGTGTTTCCCAAACAAGCATCGAGAGAACATTCGCGAAGTGCGTCGTTTGACCATGTCGATACTGATAGGATCGAAAGGAAAACAGCGTTGTTCTCGGATCAGCTTTCTCCCTTCAGATCTTATCTTAATATCATAATTATTTCACAATACTACTGACGACGGCTCAGCTCTTACATAGATATTATGGCTGCAAATAGGCTATTGATGCAATTATGCTTACTCAATAATAATGCACTAAATCACAGATTTTGCACATCATTGCGCACATGTCGTCACACATCATGAATCACGTTGAGGCCAAAAAAATTACAGACATTAGCTTAGTTGCAAAATATAACTCAATTGACTGAACATGAAATTGATTTCAAAATGATTGAAATAGCCTATGTATCTTTGAATGCAGTCATCTTGGTTTTCATTTGAAGCGTCATTTTGTCATTCACTTGTTTGTAACAATTGCAAATACTTCTGCAACTTTGTACTTGTAGAGAACTTCTTTCTGGAGTCACAGTCGGATAGATAGCCTAAACGGAGATCTTCTGGAGTCACAGCCGGATAGATAGCCTAAACGGAGATCTTCTGGAGTCACAGCCGGATAGATAGCCTAAACGGAGATCTTCTGTCAATTAAGTGAAGCGGCAGAGCAATAAAGCTTCTAATGATGCACTTTGGCTGCTCTACGAGTGGTCACGTTACTAACGAAGGCTCTGGGAAACAACTCGGCTACTAAAGCTTAATTTGTAACGATGATCTTAACGCTACGAAGGCTCTGGGCCTCGTTTATCAATTATGATGCCACTTAAGAATTATAATGATCATACCAGTTGCATCGTTATTTATGAGCGAACTTTTGAAGAGTTTCCCAAACAACACATACACACACACAAACACACACACACACACACACACACACACACACACACACACACACACACATATATATATATATATATATATATATATTAATTGCTGGCTTCATGTATCGCACTACTAAAGGTTCTATATAGAACCAATTTCGGTACTATGTAGAACCTTAAGGGGTGCCATATATGAAGAAAGCATAGAACCCTTTTTGGTTCTATCCAGAACCTTTTTTTCTAAGGGTGTAGAGAGAGCGTTAGCTAAGGTGGTCCTCTGTAGCTCAGCTGGTAGAGCACGGCGCTTGTAACGCCAAGGTAGTGGGTTCAATCCCCGGGACCACCCATACACAAAAATGTATGCACGCATGACTGTAAGTCGCTTTGGATAAAAGCGTCTGCTAAATGGCATATTATTATTATTATTACTAAGGGCGTTGTTAGATCACGTGTCTGTAGAATCGAAAGAAAAGCAACCTTGCTCTCTGATCAGCCTTCTCCACTCAAATCTTACCTTAACATAGAATTATTCCACAATACTGACGACGGGTCAGGTCCAAGAGAGATATTACCACAGATGGCTGTAAATATTGAGGCGGCTTATTATGCTATCACAATAATAATCCACTAAATCACAGATTAGGCACATCATTGCGCACATCTTGTCACATGATATATTGAAGCAAAAATTACAGACAGTAGCATAGTGGCAAAATTAAACTCATCTCGGTTTTCATTTGAAGCATCGTTTTATCTTTCAATTGTTTTTAACAATTGCAAATACTTTGGCAACTTTGTATTTGTAGTCAACTTCCTTCTGAAGTCTTCTTAGGTTGGTGTGTGTAGCCAGACATTGGCCCAGTGTAGGAACAGAGTGGTCCTACAGAACGGTCCTGCAGAACAGTCCTATATCATGGTCAGTGTTGAAAACACGATCCTCTCGCCACGGAGCGATCACCAGTTTAAGAATCCAGCATCCCACTGTTAGAAGCCTGACTGAAGAGGCCTCTCTCTCTCTCTCTCTCTCTCTCTCTCTCTCTCTCTCTCTCTCTCTCTCTCTCTCTCTCTCTCTCTCTCGCTCTCTCTCTCGCTCTCTCTCTCTCCACTGGCCTATGTGTGTTGGATGCTGAGATGATGGTCAGACTCCAAAGTGAAACGTTTCGCAAGTTCTTATAAAGCGAAATGACTTTTATGACAGGTGCATTATATCCAAAACAGAATGTGTGTGTGTGTGTGTGAGAGAGGAGAGAGAGAGAGAGAGAGAGAGAGAGAGAGAGAGAGAGGGAGAGAGAGAGAGAGAGGGAACACGCTTTCTTTCAAGCCAACACTATTGTCTGTGGTTTAGTTCTGCGCCAACCCTACAGTAGTGCTCCATGATGCTGCTTCTACAAATAGTTACATCGTTGAACTGTAGCTAAAGTGACGCTGCGCCGGCAGACATCAACAAAATAAACAATATTAGTATTCATTCGAGAAATGAGGGATTTGAACAACAAGACAAAACCCAAACCAAAGACCAAAAACCAACCATCAATACTGCCATTGTTCTTATTCACCTTATCAAAACCCATGCGAAGACGAAAACATAAATATCCTGACGGATAAGATGCGTTTCTATGAAAAACGAAAGCATTTTAGTGCAGAACAGATCTACTGGAGAAGGAAGGACAATCAAAAGGATCAAAGGCGAGCATATATGCGTCTGCTAATCAGAGATAGGCGAGGTACTTTCCCCAGTCTGTCAGCCCCGTCTCCTGTAGTCTCTTACATTTTAGTCATTTAGCAGACGCTCTTATCCACAGCGACTTACAGTTAGTGCATACATTTTTCATACTGGCCCCCCGTGGGAATCGAACCCACAACCCTGGCGTTGCAAACGCCATGCTCTACCAACTGAGCTACATCCATGCCGGCCATTCCCTCCCCTACCCTTGGACGACGCTGGGCCAATTGTGCGCCGACCCATGGGTCTCCCGGTCGCGGCCGGCTACGACAGAGCCTGGATTCGAACCAGGATCTCTAGTGGCGCAGCTAGCACTGCGATGCAGTTCCTTAGACCACTGCGCCACACGGGAGTTGAAGCTTGCGGAAGCTAGTGGGACTCCACAGCAGTCAGGAGAGTGAGAAAACAATCATCAATTTGCTCAGGGTCATAGCTAGTTTAATGTTGGAATGCATTTGGAAATTACTAACATACACTGACTCATTTACCCCAGGTATTTGAAAATACTTTCAATTAGTATGCTATTTATAAGAAATTATTTGAAAATACTTTCAAATTCTTCCAATAGAAGTAGCTGATTCAGGCCACATTATATAAAAATACTAAAATACACCGAAAATAAGTATTTAAATAACTAATTATCAAATCCACATATATTTGAACACAGGTCTGATTGCAATGTGTGCGGTCACTGATGCTTCTGATGAGCGAAGGAGCTTAGACATTCTTAGCACCATCACTTGAGAGAAACCGTTTGGTTGTATAAAGGTAGGGTGATATAGCAGTTACATTGTTATAACTTCAATTCCAAAACGTATGGCTATTGCAGGAGTCATTTTATTAATTTAACAATTGGAACTGTAAATATATACAGTATATATTACATCTAACAACTAACCATTATCTGATCGCTACTAAAGTAAGTAATTGTAATTAGTTTGACCATATAACCTATTTAGTTTACCTAATAAACCCCCTAAATACATTCAAAGCTGTTGATGGTTCAATTGACTCCATTCACCGCGGAGTGCATTTTTATCTCCCTCCCATTCAGCTAGATTGACACGCATGTGCACAAGACATAGGTTCTGTATGGCGCCCAGAAACAACGCTAAGTAAACAGGAGCTAGCGAACAGAAGACTAGTCCTTTTGTCGGGCCCGAGGCAGCTGCCCAACCCTCTATTCTACTGGAATAGACTGACCGCGTCCTCCCCGCTGCCCCCTCGCCAGACCACTGCACAAAAAGAGAGGGATGTTCTGCTTGCGTGGGTAACACTCTCGTTCAGCCCCATAGCCCTCTTCTTTCCCCCCATTGAAAGGAGTGGGAGTGGCGGGTAGTGGACACAGACAGCCACGTCTGGCGGGCACAAAGCCCCGTGCAGCCCCAACGCTCTGGGTTCCACCCAGTGAATGGAATGACGGTGATGGAAACAGTGAAAGAATGCGTCTCTATGGCCAGAAGATTTAGAAAGGAAACGGAAGTTTGGTTGTTGTAGTTACATTTCCCCCCCTCAAGAACTGGCTTAGTAATTTAGGAAAGTTCGGCATCAAAATGCAGTTAATAATCAATTTTTTCCCCCACTTAATAGAAATGTGTAATAGAAAACAGAAATATAGAAAATCGAAATGTGTAAATACATATTCAAATAATTGCGTTATGATGCATTTCGTTTCCTTTTTTTCCATAGCCTATGGTATCTGAAACACAACAGCAACTACAACCTCAAGCAATCAGGCCAAATCCATTTCTCGAAAATGTTAATTTAAAAGGTGAAGTCCAATATATTTAGTTGTTCCTGAGAGAATCAGCCAATAGAAGCCAATCTGTTGATGTATTTTGATTTCTCTCAGTCTGTTAATTTCGTTCTTGAGTTTTGTCTTGACTTGGTCAATTCATATCCACTTTGTTCGATTTTTCACGTCAACATATTTTCACTTTCCATTGCCAATTTGCCTCTCAGCTGTACAGCCTGCATCCTTATTCCGTTATTACTCAGCAGTTAATTTAGCAGAAATTAGTTAAAATTCAGACCATGTTTTTAAAAACTGTCCCTAAATGTCCGATATGATTTATATAATAAAATCTGTGGAGTTTATTGAACTAGAGATGGGAATTGATCCCATTCTGTCCTGGTATCCACCCACCCAGTGCCCACAGGTCTATGTTGGTCCTTATCTGGCAAGGGCAAAATCTGACCCTGTTGTTTCAGAATCCTGATTTACATCCATCAGGGTTTAAAGGGCCTGTCATGTCTGCTGACAGCTGAGGTGTTGACAGATAGAGAGACTCCACTGCTTCTTTACTGGTAGCCCTATCACTGCTCCTCACCCTCCATTCTGTTACTGGTAGCCCTATCACTGCTCCTCACCCTCCATTCTGTTACTGGTAGCCCTATCACTGATCCTCACCCTCCATTCTGTTACTGGTAGCCCTATCACTGCTCCTCACCCTCCATTCTGTTACTGGTAGCCCTATCACTGCTCCTCACCCTCCATTCTGTTACTGGTAGCCCTATCACTGCTCCTCACCCTCCATTCTGTTACTGGTAGCCCTATCACTGCTCCTCACCCTCCATTCTGTTACTGGTAGCCCTATCACTGCTCCTCACCCTCCATTCTGTTACTGGTAGCCCTATCACTGCTCCTCACCCTCCATTCTGTTACTGGTAGCCCTATCACTGCTCCTCACCCTCCATTCTGTTACTGGTAGCCCTATCACTGCTCCTCACCCTCCATTACTAACAGCGCCGGAAGAAGATGGCTGCCGTTTTACAGCCCTCAAACCAATTGTACTATTATGTGTGTTTTTCCGCGTTATTTGTAATTTATTTTGTACATCATGTTTCTGCCATCGTCTCTTATAACCAAAGAGAGCTTCTGGATATCAGGACAGCGATTACTCACCTCGCGTTGGACGAACACTTTTTCTTCAACGAGGCGTTCGCGAAGGATATTCTACAGACTCCCGACAAGGCCCAGATCCCCGTCATTCGCGTGAGGAAGAGACGGAGATATCGTGGACGCAGATCCGGGTGCCTTGTAAGGATCCGACGGCGAACGAGTAAACTGCCTCTCCCATCAATCCTATTAGCCAACCTTCAAGCTTTGGAGAATAAAATGGACGATTTAAGATTACGGTTATCCTACCAACGGGACATTAAAAACTGTAATATCTTATGTTTCACGGAGTCGTGGCTGAACGACGACATGGATAACATACAGCTAGCGGGCTATACGCTACATCGGCAGGACAGAACGGCAGACTCGGGTAAGACGAGGGGTGGCGGTCTCTGTATATTTGTAAACAAAAGCTGGTGCACAAAATCAAATACTAAAGAAGTCTCAAGGTTTTGCTCGCCTGAGGTAGAGTATCTTATGATAAGCTGTAGACCACACTATTTACCAAGAGAGTTTTCATCTATATTTTTCATAGCTGTCTATTTACCACCACAAACCAATGCTGGCATTAAGATTGCACTGAATGAGTTGTACAAGGCCATTAATCAACAGGAAAACGCTCATCCAGATGCAGCGCTCCTAGTAGCAGGGGACTTTAATGCAGGGAAACTTAAATCCGTTCTACCTCATTTCTACCAGCATGTTAAATGTGCAACCAGAGGGGAAAAAACTCTAGACCACCTTTACTCCACACACAGAGACGCATACAAAGCTCTCCCTCGCCCTCCATTTGGCAAATCTGACCATAACTCTATCCTCCTGATTCCTGCTTATAAGCAAAAACTGAAGCAGGAAGCACCAGTGATTCGGCTAATAAAAAAGTGGTCAGATGACGCAGATGCTAAGCTACAGGACTGTTTTGCTAGCACAGACTGGAACATGTTCCGGGATTCTTCAGACAGCATTGAGGAGTACACCACATCAGTCACTGGCTTCATCAATAAGTGCATCGATGATGTCGTCCCCACAGTGACCGTACGTACATACCCCAACCAGAAGCCATGGATTACAGGAAACATCCGCACTGAGCTAAAGGGTAGAGCTGCCGCTTTCAAGGAACGGGACTCTAACCCGGACGCTTATAAGAAATCCCGCTATGACCTCCGACAAACCATCAAACAGGCAAAGAGTCAATACAGGTCTAAGATTGAATCATACTACACTGGCTCTGACGCTCGTCGGATGTGGCAGGGCTTGAAAACTATTACAGACTACAAAGGGAGCACAGCCGCGAGCTGCCCAGTGACACAAGCCTACCAGACGAGCTAAACCACTTCTATGCTCGCTTCGAGGCAAGCAACACTGAAGCATGCATGAGAGCACCAGCTGTTCCGGACGACTATGTGATCACGCTCTCCGTAGCCGATGTGAGTAAGACTTTTAAGCAGGTCAACATTCACAAGGCCGCAGGGCCAGACGGATTACCAGGACGTGTACTCCGAGCATGTGCTGACCAACTGGCAAGTGTCTTCACTGACATTTTCAACATGTCCCTGACTGAGTCTGTAATACCAACATGTTTCAAGCAGACCACCATAGTCCCCGTGCCCAAGAACTCTAAGATAACCTGCCTAAATGACTACCGACCCGTAGCACTGACGTCTGTAGCCATGAAGTGCTTTGAAAGACTGGTCATGGCTCACATCAACAGCATAATCCCAGAAACCCTAGACCCACTCCAATTTGCATACCGCCCCAACAGATCCACAGATGATGCAATCTCTATCGCACTCCACACTGCCCTTTCCCACCTGGACAAGAGGAACACCTACGTGAGAATGCTATTCATTGACTACAGCTCAGCATTCAACACCATAGTGCCCTCAAAGCTCATCACTAAGCTAAGGATCCTGGGACTAAACACCTCCCTCTGCAACTGGATCCTGGACTTCCTGACGGGCCGCCCCCAGGTGGTAAGGGTAGGTAACAACACATCTGCCACACTGATCCTCAACACGGGGGCCCCTCAGGGGTGCGTGCTCAGTCCCCTCCTGTACTCTCTGTTCACCCATGACTGCATGGCCAGGCACGACTCCAACACCATCATTAAGTTTGCCGACGACACAACAGTGGTAGGCCTGATCACCGACAACGATGAGACAGCCTATAGGGAGGAGGTCAGAGATCTGGCCGTGTGGTGCCAGGACAACAACCTCTCCCTCAACGTGACCAAGACAAAGGAGATGATTGTGGACTACAGGAAAAAAAAGAGGACTGAGCACGCCCCCATTCTCATCGACGGGGCTGTAGTGGAACAGGTTGAGAGCTTCAAGTTCCTTGGTGTCCACATCACCAATGAACTATCATGGTCCAAACACACCAAGACAGTCGTGAAGAGGGCATGACAAAGCCTATTCCCCCTCAGGAGACTAAAAAGATTTGGCATGGGTCCTCAGATCCTCAAAAAATTCTACAGCTGCACCATCGAGAGCATCCTGACTGGTTGCATCACCGCCTGGTATGGCAACTGCTTGGCCTCTGACCGCAAGGCACTACAGAGGGTAGTGCGTACGGCCCAGTATATCACTGGGGCAAAGCTCCCTTCCATCCAGGACCTCTATACCAGGCGGTGTCAGAGGAAGGCCCTCAAAATTGTCAAAGACTCCAGTCACCCTAGTCATAGACTGTTCTCTCTGCTACCGCACGGCAAGCGGTACCGGAGTGCCAAGTCTAGGTCCAAAAGACTTCTCAACAGCTTCTACCCCCAAGCCATAAGACTCCTGAACAGCTAATCATGGCTACCCGGACTATTTGCACTGCCCCCCCACCCCATCCTTTTTACGCTGCTGCTACTCTGTTAAGTATTTATGCATAGTCACTTTAACTCTACCCACATGTACATATTACCTCAACTACCTTGACTAGCCGGTGCCCCCGCACATTGACTATGCAACGGTACCCCCCTGTATATATAGCCTCCCTAATGTCACTTTATTCTATTGTGTATATATAGCCTCCCTACTGTCACTTTATTTTTTAGTTCTGCTCTTTTTTTCTCAACACTTTTTTGTTGTTGTTTTATTCTTACTTTTTTGTTTAAAATAAATGCACTGTTGGTTAAGGGCTGTAAGTAAGCATTTCACTGTAATGTCTGCACCTGTTGTATTCGGCGCATGTGATCAATAAAATTTGATTTGATTTGATTTGATTTGATTTTCTGTTACTGGTTGCCCTATCACTGCTTCTCACCCTCCATTCTGTTACTGGTAGCCCTATCACTGCTCCTCACCCTCCATTCTGTTACTGGTAGCCCTATCACTGCTCCTCACCCTCCATTCTGTTACTGGTAGCCCTATCACTGCTCCTCACCCTCCATTCTGTTACTGGTAGCCCTATCACTGCTCCTCACCCTCCATTCTGTTACTGGTAGCCCTATCACTGCTCCTCACCCTCCATTCTGTTACTGGTAGCCCTATCACTGCTCCTCACCCTCCATTCTGTTACTGGTAGCCCTATCACTGCTCCTCACCCTCCATTCTGTTACTGGTAGCCCTATCACTGCTCCTCACCCTCCATTCTGTTACTGGTAGCCCTATCACTGCTCCTCACCCTCCATTCTGTTACTGGTAGCCCTATCACTGCTCCTCACCCTCCATTCTGTTACTGGTATCCCTATCACTGCTCCTCACCCTCCATTCTGTTACTGGTATCCCTATCACTGCTCCTCACCCTCCATTCTGTTACTGGTAGCCCTATCACTGCTCCTCACCCTCCATTCTGTTACTGGTAGCCCTATCACTGCTCCTCACCCTCCATTCTGTTACTGGTAGCCCTATCACTGCTCCTCACCCTCCATTATGTTACTGGTAGCCCTATCACTGCTCCTCACCCTCCATTCTGTTACTGGTAGCCCTATCACTGCTCCTCACCCTCCATTCTGTTACTGGTAGCCCTATCACTGCTCCTCACCCTCCATTCTGTTTCTGGTAGCCCTATCACTGCTCCTCACCCTCCATTCTGTTACTGGTAGCCCTATCACTGCTCCTCACCCTCCATTCTGTTACTGGTAGCCCTATCACTGCTCCTCACCCTCCATTCTGTTACTGGTAGCCCTATCACTGCTCCTCACCCTCCATTATGTTACTGGTAGCCCTATCACTGCTCCTCACCCTCCATTCTGTTACTGGTAGCCCTATCACTGCTCCTCACCCTCCTTTCTGTTACTGGTAGCCCTATCACTGCTCCTCACCCTCCATTATGTTACTGGTAGCCCTATCACTGCTCCTCACCCTCCATTATGTTACTGGTAGCCCTATCACTGCTCCTCACCCTCCATTCTGTTACTGGTAGCCCTATCACTGCTCCTCACCCTCCATTCTGTTACTGGTAGCCCTATCACTGCTCCTCACCCTCCATTCTGTTACTGGTAGCCCTATCACTGCTCCTCACCCTCCATTCTGTTACTGGTAGCCCTATCACTGCTCCTCACCCTCCATTCTGTTACTGGTAGCCCTATCACTGCTCCTCACCCTCCATTCTGTTACTGGTAGCCCTATCACTGCTCCTCACCCTCCATTCTGTTACTGGTAGCCCTATCACTCTCCTCACCCTCCATTCTGTTACTGGTAGCCCTATCACTGCTCCTCACCCTCCATTCTGTTACTGGTAGCCCTATCACTGCTCCTCACCCTCCATTCTGTTACTGGTAGCCCTATCACTGCTCCTCACCCTCCATTCTGTTTCTGGTAGCCCTATCACTGCTCCTCACCCTCCATTCTGTTACTGGTAGCCCTATCACTGCTCCTCACCCTCCATTCTGTTACTGGTAGCCCTATCACTGCTCCTCACCCTCCATTCTGTTACTGGTAGCCCTATCACTGCTCCTCACCCTCCATTATGTTACTGGTAGCCCTATCACTGCTCCTCACCCTCCATTCTGTTACTGGTAGCCCTATCACTGCTCCTCACCCTCCTTTCTGTTACTGGTAGCCCTATCACTGCTCCTCACCCTCCATTCTGTTACTGGTAGCCCTATCACTGCTCCTCACCCTCCATTCTGTTACTGGTAGCCCTATCACTGCTCCTCACCCTCCATTCTGTTACTGGTAGCCCTATCACTGCTCCTCACCCTCCATTCTGTTACTGGTAGCCCTATCACTGCTCCTCACCCTCCATTCTGTTACTGGTAGCCCTATCACTGCTCCTCACCCTCCATTCTGTTACTGGTAGCCCTATCACTGCTCCTCACCCTCCATTCTGTTACTGGTAGCCCTATCACTGCTCCTCACCCTCCATTCTGTTACTGGTAGCCCTATCACTGCTCCTCACCCTCCATTCTGTTACTGGTAGCCCTATCACTGCTCCTCACCCTCCATTCTGTTACTGGTAGCCCTATCACTGCTCCTCACCCTCCATTCTGTTACTGGTAGCCCTATCACTGCTCCTCACCCTCCATTCTGTTACTGGTAGCCCTATCACTGCTCCTCACCCTCCATTCTGTTACTGGTAGCCCTATCACTGCTCCTCACCCTCCATTCTGTTACTGGTAGCCCTATCACTGCTCCTCACCCTCCATTCTGTTACTGGTAGCCCTATCACTGCTCCTCACCCTCCATTCTGTTACTGGTAGCCCTATCACTGCTCCTCACCCTCCATTCTGTTACTGGTAGCCCTATCACTGCTCCTCACCCTCCATTCTGTTACTGGTAGCCCTATCACTGCTCCTCACCCTCCATTCTGTTACTGGTAGCCCTATCACTGCTCCTCACCCTCCATTCTGTTACTGGTAGCCCTATCACTGCTCCTCACCCTCCATTCTGTTACTGGTAGCCCTATCACTGCTCCTCACCCTCCATTCTGTTACTGGTAGCCCTATCACTGCTCCTCACCCTCCATTCTGTTACTGGTAGCCCTATCACTGCTCCTCACCCTCCATTCTGTTACTGGTAGCCCTATCACTGCTCCTCACCCTCCATTCTGTTACTGGTAGCCCTACCACTGCTCCTCACCCTCCATTATGTTACTGGTAGCCCTACCACTGCTCCTCACCCTCCATTCTGTTACTGGTAGCAATATCACTGCTCCTCACCCTCCATTCTGTAACTGGTAGCCCTATCACTGCTCCTCACCCTCCATTCTGTTACTGGTAGCCCTATCACTGCTCCTCACCCTCCATTCTGTTACTGGTAGCCCTATCACTGCTCCTCACCCTCCATTCTGTTACTGGTAGCCCTATCACTGCTCCTCACCCTCCATTCTGTTACTGGTAGCCCTATCACTGCTCCTCACCCTCCATTCTGTTACTGGTAGCCCTATCACTGCTCCTCACCCTCCATTCTGTTACTGGTAGCCCTATCACTGCTTCTCACCCTCCATTCTGTTACTGGTAGCCCTATCACTGCTCCTCACCCTCCATTCTGTTACTGGTAGCCCTATCACTGCTCCTCACCCTCCATTCTGTTACTGGTAGCCCTATCACTGCTCCTCACCCTCCATTCTGTTACTGGTAGCCCTATCACTGCTCCTCACCCTCCATTCTGTTACTGGTAGCCCTATCACTGTTTCTTACCCTCCATTCTGTTACTGGTAGCCCTATCACTGCTCCTCACCCTCCATTCTGTTACTGGTAGCCCTATCACTGCTCCTCACCCTCCATTCTGTTACTGGTAGCCCTATCACTGCTCCTCACCCTCCATGCTGTTACTGGTAGCCCTATCACTGCTCCTCACCCTCCATTCTGTTACTGGTAGCCCTATCACTGCTCCTCACCCTCCATTCTGTTACTGGTAGCCCTATCACTGCTCCTCACCCTCCATTCTGTTACTGGTAGCCCTATCACTGCTCCTCACCCTCCATTCTGTTACTGGTAGCCCTATCACTGCTCCTCACCCTCCATTCTGTTACTGGTAGCCCTATCACTGCTCCTCACCCTCCATTCTGTTACTGGTAGCCCTATCACTGCTCCTCACCCTCCATTCTGTTACTGGTAGCCCTGTCACTGCTCCTCACCCTCCATTCTGTTACTGGTAGCCCTGTCACTGCTCCTCACCCTCCATTCTGTTACTGGTAGCCCTATCACTGCTCCTCACCCTCCATTCTGTTACTGGTAGCCCTATCACTGCTCCTCACCCTCCATTCTGTTACTGGTAGCCCTATCACTGCTCCTCACCCTCCATTCTGTTACTGGTAGCCCTATCACTGCTCCTCACCCTCCATTCTGTTACTGGTAGCCCTATAACTGCTCCTCACCCATACTGATTCCAGACTGTTCTGGTATTATATTGTGTCAGCACTAGTGTCATGACACGTTCCACGAGGCCAGGGTCTCTCTCTCTCTCTCTCTCTCTCTCTCTCTCTCTCTCTCTCTCTCTCTCTCTCTCTCTCTCTCTCTCTCTCTCTCTCTCTCTCTGTCTCTCTCTCTCTCTCTCTCTCTCTCTCTCTCTCTCTCTCTCTCTCTCTCTCTCTCTCTCTCTCTCTCTGTCTCTCTCTCTCTCTCTCTCTCTCTCTCTCTCTCTCTCTCTCTCTCTCTCTCTCTCTCTCTCTCTCTCTCTCTCTCTCTCGTCTCTCTCTCTCTCTCTCTCTCTCGCTCAGGGCTAATAAGGGGTACCCCTGTAAAGTGGTTTACGGTTTTGTCCCCTCTCACCCATTGGGGGACTCCTAGGCTTGGTCTACTGTGAGGCCTTGTTCAGCTGGGAATCTGTTGCCTAGTCACTTTACCCCTACCTATATTTACATATCTACCTCAATTACCTCGTACCCCTGCACATCCTCTCAGTACTGGTACTTCCTGTATATAGCCATGCTATCACCTCGTACCCCTGCATATTGACTTAGTACTGGTACTTCCTTTATATATCAATGTTATTACCTCGTACCCGTACACATTGACTCAGGACTGGTACTTCCTGTATATAGCCCTGTTATCACCTCGTAAACCTGCACATCCACTCAGTACTGGTACTTCCTGTATATAGCCATGTTATTATCTGGTACTTCCTGTATATAGCCATGTTATTACCTTGTACTTCCTTGTACTTCCTGGTCCTCTGTAGCTCAATTGGTAGAGCATGGCGCTTGTAACGCCAGGGTAGTGGGTTCGATCCCTGGGACCACCCATACGTAAAAATGTATGCACACATGACTGTAAGTCGCTTTGGATAAAACCGTCTGCTAAATGGCATATTATTATTATTATATTATATTATTATATTATTATTATTATATTATTATATTATTATATTATTATTATTATTATTATTCCTGTATATAGCCATGATTTTATTTACTCGTTATTGTTACTCCTTTTGTCACTATTTCTATTTGAATTGATTTGATTTGAAACACACGCACACTCAAACACGCACTCATGTTTACTACCATGCTCAGTACATGTGGTATACGTATTGATCATGTTTATAGAGTTGTTCTATTCAATACAGAGACCTGGACATAGAGAGATACTATTCAATACAGAGACCAGGACATAGAGAGATACTATTCAATACAGAGACCTGGACATAGAGAGATACTATTCAATACAGAGACCTGGACATAGAGAGATACTATTCAATACAGAGACCTGGACATAGAGAGATACTATTCAATACAGAGACCTGGACATAGAGAGGTACTATTCAATACAGAGACCTGGACATAGAGAGGTACTATTCAATACAGAGACCTGGACAGCTGCTTAATATTGACATACAAATCATTCAAAAACAATTGTTTTAGAAATTCTGTTTTTTCACATCATATAAGGACTACCAAAAGGGTTTCTCAAAAGTATTATCATGCCACTGTGTTACTGTCTGTCAGTCTAATAAAGTATTATCATGCCACTGTGTTACTGTCTGTCAGTCTAATAAAGTATTATCATGCCACTGTGTTACTGTCTGTCAGTCTAATAAAGTATTATCATGCCACTGTGTTACTGTCTGTCAGTCTAATAAAGTATTATCATGCCACTGTGTTACTGTCTGTCAGTCTAATAAAGTATTATCATGCCACTGTGTTACTGTCTGTCAGCCTAATAAAGTATTATCATGCCACTGTGTTACTGCCTGTCAGTCTAATAAAGTATTATCATGCCACTGTGTTACTGTCTGTCAGCCTAATAAAGTATTATCATGCCACTGTGTTACTGTCTGTCAGTCTAATAAAGTATTATCATGCTGTATTACTGTCTGTCAGTCTAATAAAGTATTATCATGCCACTGTGTTACTGTCTGTCAGTCTAATAAAGTATTATCATGCCACTTTGTTACTGTCTGTCAGTCTAATAAAGTATTATCATGCCACTGTGTTACTGTCTGTCAGTCTAATAAAGTATTATCATGCCACTGCGTTACTGTCTGTCAGCCTAATAAAGTATTATCATGCCAATGTGTTACTGTCTGTCAGTCAAATAAAGTATTATCATACCACTGTGTTACTGTCTGTCAGCCTAATAAAGTATTATCATGCCACTGTGTTACTGTCTGTCAGCCTAATAAAGTATTATCATGCCACTGTGTTACTGTCTGTCAGCCTAATAAAGTATTATCATGCCACTGTGTTACTGTCTGTCAGTCTAATAAAGTATTATCATGCCACTGATTTACTGTCTGTCAGCCTAATAAAGTATTATCATGCCACTGTGTTACTGTCTGTCAGCCTAATAAAGTATTATCATGCCACTGTGTTACTGTCTGTCAGCCTAATAAAGTATTATCATGCCACTGTGTTACTGTCTGTCAGTCTAATGAAGTATTATCATGCCACTGTGTTACTGTCTGTCAGCCTAATAAAGTATTATCATGCCACTGTGTTACTTTCTGTCAGTCTAATAAAGTATTATCATGCCACTGTGTTACTGTCTGTCAGTCTAATAAAGTATTATCATGCCACTGTGTTACTGTCTGTCAGCCAAATAAAGTATTATCATGCCACTGTGTTACTGCCTGTCAGTCTAATAAAGTATTATCATGCCACTGTGTTACTGTCTGTCAGCCTATTGAAGTATTATCATGCCACTGTGTTACTGTCTGTCAGTCTAATAAAGTATTATCATGCTGTATTACTGTCTGTCAGTCTAATAAAGTATTATCATGCCACTGTGTTACTGTCTGTCAGTCTAATAAAGTATTATCATGCCACTTTGTTACTGTCTGTCAGTCTAATAAAGTATTATCATGCCACTGTGTTACTGTCTGTCAGTCTAATAAAGTATTATCATGCCACTGTGTTACTGTCTGTCAGCCTAATAAAGTATTATCATGCCAATGTGTTACTGTCTGTCATTCTAATAAAGTATTGTCATACCACTGTGTTACTGTCTGTCAGCCTAATAAAGTATTATCATGCCACTGTGTTACTGTCTGTCAGTCTAATAAAGTATTATCATGCCACTGTGTTACTGTCTGTCAGCCTAATAAAGTATTATCATGCCACTGTGTTACTGTCTGTCAGCCTAATAAAGTATTATCATGCCACTGTGTTACTGTCTGTCAGCCTAATAAAGTATTATCATGCCACTGTGTTACTGTCTGTCAGTCTAATAAAGTATTATCATGCTGTATTACTGTCTGTCAGTCTAATAAAGTATTATCATGCCACTGTGTTACTGTCTGTCAGTCTAATAAAGTATTATCATGCCACTTTGTTACTATTTGTCAGTCTAATAAAGTATTATCATGCCACTGTGTTACTGTCTGTCAGTCTAATAAAGTATTATCATGCCACTGTGTTACTGTCTGTCAGCCTAATAAAGTATTATCATGCCAATGTGTTACTGTCTGTCAGTCAAATAAAGTATTATCATACCACTGTGTTACTGTCTGTCAGCCTAATAAAGTATTATCATGCCACTGTGTTACTGTCTGTCAGCCTAATAAAGTATTATCATGCCACTGTGTTACTGTCTGTCAGCCTAATAAAGTATTATCATGCCACTGTGTTACTGTCTGTCAGTCTAATAAAGTATTATCATGCCACTGTGTTACTGTCTGTCAGCCTAATAAAGTATTATCATGCCACTGTGTTACTGTCTGTCAGCTAATAAAGTATTATCATGCCACTGTGTTACTGTCTGTCAGTCTAATGAAGTATTATCATGCCACTGTGATACTGTCTGTCAGCCTAATAAAGTATTATCATGCCACTGTGTTACTTTCTGTCAGTCTAATAAAGTATTATCATGCCACTGTGTTACTGTCTGTCCAGTCTAATAAAGTATTATCATGCCACTGTGTTACTGTCTGTCAGCCAAATAAAGTATTATCATGCCACTGTGTTACTGCCTGTCCAGTCTAATAAAGTATTATCATGCCACTGTGTTACTGTCTGTCAGCCTATTGAAGTATTATCATGCCACTGTGTTACTGTCTGTCAGTCTAATAAAGTATTATCATGCCTGTGATTACTGTCTGTCAGTCTAATAAAGTATTATCATGCCACTGTGTTACTGTCTGTCAGTCTAATAAAGTATTATCATGCCACTTTGTTACTGTCTGTCAGTCTAATAAAGTATTATCATGCCACTGTGTTACTGTCTGTCAGTCTAATAAAGTATTATCATGCCACTGTGTTACTGTCTGTCAGCCTAATAAAGTATTATCATGCCACTGTGTTACTGTCTGTCATTCTAATAAAGTATTTCATACCACTGTGTTACTGTCTGTCAGTCTAATAAAGTATTATCATGCCACTGTGTTACTGTCTGTCAGTCTAATAAAGTATTATCATGCCACTGTGTTACTGTCTGTCAGCCTAATAAAGTATTATCATGCCACTGTGTTTACTGTCTGTCAGCCTAATAAAGTATTATCATGCCACTGTGTTACTGTCTGTCAGCCTAATAAAGTATTATCATGCCACTGTGTTACTGTCTGTCAGTCTAATAAAGTATTATCATGCCACTGTGGTTACTGTCCTGTCAGTCCTAATAAATTATTATCATGCCACTGTGATACTGTCTGTCAGCTCTAATAAAGTATTATCATGCCACTGTGTTACTGTCTGTCAGTCTAATAAAGTATTATCTGCACTGTGTTACTGTCTAGTCCTGTCTAATAAAGTATTATCATGCCACTGTGTTACTGTCTGTCAGTCTAATAAAGTATTATCATTGCCTTTTGTTACTGTCTGTCAGTCTAATAAAAGTATTATCATAGCCACTGTGTTACTGTCTGTCAGTCTAATAAAGTATTATCATGCCACTGTGTTACTGTCTGTCAGCATAATAAAGTATTATCATTGCCACTGTGTTACTGTCTGTCAGTCTAATAAAGTATTATCATGCCACTGTGTTACTGTCTGTCAGCCTATATAAAGTATTTTCATGCCACTGTGTTACTGTCTGTCAGCTAATAAAGTATTATCATGCCACTGTGTTACCTGTCTGTCATCCTAATAAAGTATTATCATGCCCACTGTGTGTACTGTCTGTCAGTCCTAATAAAGTATTATCATGCCACTGTGTTACTGTCTGTCAGCCTAAATAAAGTATTATCATGCCACTGTGTTACTGTCTGTCAGTCTAATAAAGTATTATCATGCCACTGTGTTACTGTCTGTCAGCCTAATAAAAGTATTATCATGCCACTGTGTTACTGTCTGTCAGTCTAATAAAGTATTATCATGCCACTGTGTTACTGTCTGTCAGCCTAATAAAGTATTATCATGCCACTGTGTTACTGTCTGTCAGTCTAATAAAGTATTATCATGCCACTTGTGTTACTGGTCTGTCAGTCTAATAAAGTATTATCATTGCCACTGTGTTACTGTCTGTCAGCCTAATAAAGTATTATCATGCCAATGTGTTACTGTCTGTCAGTCTAATAAAGTATTATCATACCACTGTGTTACTGTCTGTCAGCCTAATAAAGTATTATCATGCCACTGTGTTACTGTCTGTCAGCCTAATAAAGTATGTATCATGCCACTGTGTTACTGTCTGTCAGCCTAATAAAGTATTATCATGCCACTGTGTTACTGTCCTGTCAGTCTAATAAAGTATTATCATGCCACTGTGTTACTGTCCTGTCAGCCTAATAAAGTATTATCATGCCACTGTGTTACTGTCTGTCAGCCTAATAAAGTATTATCATGCCACTGTGTTACTGTCTGTCAGCCTAATAAAGTATTATCATGCCACTGTGTTACTGTCCTGTCAGTCCTAATAAAGTATTATCATGCCACTGTGTTACTGTCTGTCAGCCTAATAAAGTATTATCATGCCACTGTGTTACTGTCTGTCAGTCTAATAAAGTATTATCATGCCACTGTGTTACTGTCTGTCAGCCTAATAAAGTATATCATGCCACTGTGTTACTGTCTGTCAGCCTAATAAAGTATTATCATGCCACCTGTGTTACTGTCCTGTCAGTCTAATAAAGTATTATCATGCCACTGTGTTACTGTCTGTCAGTCTAATAAAGTATTATCATGCCACTGTGTTACTGTCTGTCAGCCTAATAAAGTATTATCATGCACTGTGTTACTGTCTGTCAGTCTAATAAAGTATTATCATGCCACTGTGTTACTGTCCTGTCAGCCTAATAAAGTATTATCATGCCACTGTGTTACTGTCTGTCAGCTAATAAAGTATTATCATGCCACTGTGTTACTGTCTGTCAGCCTAATAAAGTATTATCATGCCACTGTGTTACTGTCTGTCAGCCTAATAAAGTATTATCATGCCCACTGTGTTACTGTCTGTCAGCTAATAAAGTATTATCATGCCACTGTGTTACTGTCTGTCAGCCTAATAAAGTATTATCATGCCACTGTGTTACTGTCTGTCAGCCTAATTAAAGTATTATCATGCACTGTTTTACTGTCTGTCCAGGTCCTAATAAAGTATTATCATGCACAGTGTTACTGTCTGTCAGTCTAATAAAGTAATTATCATCGCCACTGTGTTACTGTCTGTCAGCCTAATAAAGTATTATCATGCCACTGTGTTACTGTCTGTCAGCCTAATAAAGTATTATCATGCCACTGTGTTACTGTCTGTCAGCCTAATAAAGTATTATCATGCCACTGTGTTACTGTCTGTCAGCCTAATAAAGTATTATCATGCCACTGTGTTACTGTCTGTCAGCCTAATAAAGTATTATCATGCCACTGTGTTACTGTCTGTCAGCCTAATAAAGTATTATCATGCCAACTGTGTTACTGTCTGTCAGTCTAATAAAGTATTATCATGCCACTGTGTTACTGTCTGTCAGCCTAATAAAGTATTATCATGCCACTGTGTTACTGTCTGTCAGCCTAATAAAGTATTATCATGCCACTGTGTTACTGTCTGTCAGCCTAATAAAGTATTATCATGCCACTGTGTTACTGTCTGTCAGCCTAATAAAGTAATTATCATGCCACTGTGTTACTGTCTGTCAGCCTAATAAAGTATTATCATGCCACTGTGTTACTGTCTGTCAGCCTAATAAAGTATTATCATGCCACTGTGTTACTGTCTGTCAGCCTAATAAAGTATTATCATGCCACTGTGTTACTGTCTGTCAGCCTAATAAAGTATTATCATGCCACTGTGTTACTGTCTGTCAGCCTAATAAAGTATTATCATGCCACTGTGTTACTGTCTGTCAGCCTAATAAAGTATTATCATGCCACTGTGTTACTGTCTGTCAGCCTAATAAAGTATTATCATGCCACTGTGTTACTGTCTGTCAGCCTAATAAAGTATTATCATGCCACTGTGTTACTGTCCTGTCAGTCTAATAAAGTATTATCATGCCACTGTGTTACTGTCTGTCAGCCTAATAAAGTATTATCATGCCACGTGTTACTGTCTGTCAGCCTAATAAAGTATTATCATGCCACTGTGTTACTGTCTGTCAGTCTAATAAAGTATTATCATGCCACTGTGTTACTGTCTGTCAGTCTAATAAAGTATTATCATGCCACTGTGTTACTGTCTGTCAGTCTAATAAAGTATTATCATGCCACTGTGTTACTGTCTGTCAGTCTAATAAAGTATTATCATGCCACTGTGTTACTGTCTGTCAGCCTCTAATAAAGTATTATCATGCCACTGTGTGTTACTGTCTGTCAGTCTAATAAAGTATTATCATGCCACTGTGTTACTGTCTGTCAGCCTAATAAAGTATTATCATGCCACTGTGTTACTGTCTGTCAGCCTAATAAAGTATTATCATGCCACTGTGTTACTGTCTGTCAGCCTAATAAAGTATTATCATGCCACTGTGTTACTGTCTGTCAGCCTAATAAAGTATTATCATGCCACTGTGTTACTGTCTGTCAGCCTAATAAAGTATTATCATGCCACTGTGTTACTGTCTGTCAGCCTAATAAAGTATTATCATGCCACTGTGTTACTGTCTGTCAGTCTAATAAAGTATTATCATGCCACTGTGTTTACTGTCTGTCAGCCTAATAAAGTATTATCATGCCACTGTGTTACTGTCTGTCAGCCTAATAAAGTATTATCATGCCACTGTGTTACTGTCTGTCAGCCTAATAAAGTATTATCATGCCACTGTGTTACTGTCTGTCAGTCTAATAAAGTATTATCATGCCACTGTGTTACTGTCTGTCAGCCTAATAAAGTATTATCATGCCACTGTGTTACTGTCTGTCAGCCTAATAAAGTATTATCATGCCACTGTGTTACTGTCTGTCAGCCTAATAAAGTATTATCATGCCACTGTGTTACTGTCTGTCAGCCTAATAAAGTATTATCATGCCACTGTGTTACTGTCTGTCAGCCTAATAAAGTATTTATCATGCCACTGTGTTACTGTCTGTCAGCCTAATAAAGTATTATCATGCCACTGTGTTACTGTCTGTCAGCCTAATAAAGTATTATCATGCCACTGTGTTACTGTCTGTCAGCCTAATAAAGTATTATCATGCCACTGTGTTACTGTCTGTCAGCCTAATAAAGTATTATCATGCCACTGTGTTACTGTCTGTCAGCCTAATAAAGTATTATCATGCCACTGTGTTACTGTCTGTCAGCCTAATAAAGTATTATCATGCCACTGTGTTACTGTCTGTCAGCCTAATAAAGTATTATCATGCCACTGTGTTACTGTCTGTCAGCCTCTAATAAAGTATTATCATGCCACTGTGTTACTGTCTGTCAGCCTAATAAAGTATTATCATGCCACTGTGTTACTGTCTGTCAGCCTAATAAAGTATTATCATGCCACTGTGTTACTGTCTGTCAGCCTAATAAAGTATTATCATGCCACTGTGTTACTGTCTGTCAGCCTAATAAAGTATTATCATGCCACTGTGTTACTGTCTGTCAGCCTAATAAAGTATTATCATGCCACTGTGTTACTGTCTGTCAGCCTAATAAAGTATTATCATGCCACTGTGTTACTGTCTGTCAGTCTAATAAAGTATTATCATGCCACTGTGTTACTGTCTGTCAGCCTAATAAAGTATTATCATGCCACTGTGTTACTGTCTGTCAGCCTAATAAAGTATTATCATGCCACTGTGTTACTGTCTGTCAGCCTAATAAAGTATTATCATGCCACTGTGTTACTGTCTGTCAGCCTAATAAAGTATTATCATGCCACTGTGTTACTGTCTGTCAGCCTAATAAAGTATTATCATGCCACTGTGTTACTGTCTGTCAGCCTAATAAAGTATTATCATGCCACTGTGTTACTGTCTGTCAGTCTAATAAAGTATTATCATGCCACTGTGTTACTGTCTGTCAGCCTAATAAAGTATTATCATGATGCCACTGTGTTACTGTCTGTCAGCCTAATAAAGTATTATCATGCCACTGTGTTACTGTCTGTCAGCCTAATAAAGTATTATCATGCCACTGTGTTACTGTCTGTCAGCCTAATAAAGTATTATCATGCCACTGTGTTACTGTCTGTCAGCCTAATAAAGTATTATCATGCCACTGTGTTACTGTCTGTCAGTCTAATAAAGTATTATATCATGCCACTGTGTTACTGTCTGTCAGCCTAATAAAGTATTATCATGCCACTGTGTTACTGTCTGTCAGCCTAATAAAGTATTATCATGCCACTGTGTTACTGTCTGTCAGCCTAATAAAGTATTATCATGCCACTGTGTTACTGTCTGTCAGCCTAATAAAGTATTATCATGCCACTGTGTTACTGTCTGTCAGCCTCTAATAAAGTATTATCATGCCACTGTGTTACTGTCTGTCAGCCTAATAAAGTATTATCATGCCACTGTGTTACTGTCTGTCAGCCTAATAAAGTATTATCATGCCACTGTGTTACTGTCTGTCAGTCTAATAAAGTATTATCATGCCACTGTGTTACTGTCTGTCAGCCTAATAAAGTATTATCATGCCACTGTGTTACTGTCTGTCAGCCTAATAAAGTATTATCATGCCACTGTGTTACTGTCTGTCAGTCTAATAAAGTATTATCATGCCACTGTGTTACTGTCTGTCAGCCTAATAAAGTATTATCATGCCACTGTGTTACTGTCTGTCAGCCTAATAAAGTATTATCATGCCACTGTGTTACTGTCTGTCAGTCTAATAAAGTATTATCATGCCACTGTGTTACTGTCTGTCAGTCTAATAAAGTATTATCATGCCACTGTGTTACTGTCTGTCAGTCTAATAAAGTATTATCATGCCACTGTGTTACTGTCTGTCAGCCTAATAAAGTATTATCATGCCACTGTGTTACTGTCTGTCAGCCTAATAAAGTATTATCATGCCACTGTGTTACTGTCTGTCAGCTAATAAAAGTATTATCATGCCACTGTGTTACTGTCTGTCAGCCTAATAAAGTATTATCATGCCACTGTGTTACTGTCTGTCAGTCTAATAAAGTATTATCATGCCACTGTGTTACTGTCTGTCAGCCTAATAAAGTATTATCATGCCACTGTGTTACTGTCTGTCAGCCTAATAAAGTATTATCATGCCACTGTGTTACTGTCTGTCAGTCTAATAAAGTATTATCATGCCACTGTGTTACTGTCTGTCAGCCTAATAAAGTTATTATCATGCCACTGTGTTTACTGTCTGTCAGCCTAATAAAGTATTATCATGCCACTGTGTTACTGTCTGTCAGTCTAATAAAGTATTATCATGCCACTGTGTTACTGTCTGTCAGCCTAATAAAGTATTATCATTGCCACTGTGTTACTGTCTGTCAGTCTAATAAAGTATTATCATGCCACTGTGTTACTGTCTGTCAGTCTAATAAAGTATTATCATGCCACTGTGTTACTGTCTGTCAGCCTAATAAAGTATTATCATGCCACTGTGTTACTGTCTGTCAGCCTAATAAAGTATTATCATGCCACTGTGTTACTGTCTGTCAGTCTAATAAAGTATTATCATGCCACTGTGTTACTGTCTGTCAGTCTAATAAAGTATTATCATGCCACTGTGTTACTGTCTGTCAGTCTAATAAAGTATTATCATGCCACTGTGTTACTGTCTGTCAGTCTAATAAAGTATTATCATGCCACTGTGTTACTGTCTGTCAGCCTAATAAAGTATTATCATGCCACTGTGTTACTGTCTGTCAGCCTAATAAAGTATTATCATGCCACTGTGTTACTGTCTGTCAGCCTAATAAAGTATTATCATGCCACTGTGTTACTGTCTGTCAGTCTAATAAAGTATTATCATGCCACTGTGTTACTGTCTGTCAGTCTAATAAAGTATTATCATGCCACTGTGTTACTGTCTGTCAGCCTAATAAAGTATTATCATGCCACTGTGTTACTGTCTGTCAGTCTAATAAAGTATTATCATGCCACTGTGTTACTGTCTGTCAGTCTAATAAAGTATTATCATGCCACTGTGTTACTGTCTGTCAGTCTAATAAAGTATTATCATGCCACTGTGTTACTGTCTGTCAGCTAATAAAGTATTATCATGCCACTGTGTTACTGTCTGTCAGTCTAATAAAGTATTATCATGCCACTGTGTTACTGTCTGTCAGCCTAATAAAGTATTATCATGCCACTGTGTTACTGTCTGTCAGCCTAATAAAGTATTATCATGCCACTGTGTTACTGTCTGTCAGCCTAATAAAGTATTATCATGCCACTGTGTTACTGTCTGTCAGCCTAATAAAGTATTATCATGCCACTGTGTTACTGTCTGTCAGCCTAATAAAGTATTATCATGCCACTGTGTTACTGTCTGTCAGCCTAATAAAGTATTATCATGCCACTGTGTTTACTGTCTGTCAGTCCTAATAAAGTATTATCATGCCACTGTGTTACTGTCTGTCAGCCTAATAAAGTATTATCATGCCACTGTGTTACTGTCTGTCAGTCTAATAAAGTATTATCATGCCACTGTGTTACTGTCTGTCAGTCTAATAAAGTATTATCATGCCACTGTGTTACTGTCTGTCAGCCTAATAAAGTATTATCATGCCACTGTGTTACTGTCTGTCAGTCTAATAAAGTATTATCATGCCACTGTGTTACTGTCTGTCAGTCTAATAATGTATATCATGCCACTGTGTTACTGTCTGTCAGTCTAAATAAAGTATTATCATGCCACTGTGTTACTGTCTGTCAGTCATAATAAAGTAATTATCATGCCACTGTGGTTACTGTCTGTCAGACCTAATAAAGTATTATCATGCCACTGTGTTACTGTCTGTCAGCCTAATAAAGTATTATCATGCCACTGTGTTACTGTCTGTCAGCCTATAAAGTATTATCATGCCACTGTGTTAACTGTCTGTCAGTCTAATAAAGTATTATCATGCCACTGTGTTACTGTCTGTCTGTCTAATAAAGTATTATCATTGCCACTGTGTTACTGTCTGTCAGTCTAATAAAGTATTATTCATGCCACTGTGTTACTGTCTGTCAGTCTAATAAAGTATTATCATGCCACTGTGTTACTGTCTGTCAGCCTAATAAAGTATTATCATGCCACTGTGTTACTGTCTGTCAGCCTAATAAAGTATTATCATGCCACTGTGTTACTGTCTGTCAGCCTAATAAAGTATTATCATGCCACTGTGTTACTGTCTGTCAGCCTAATAAAGTATTATCATGCCACTGTGTTACTGTCTGTCAGTCTAATAAAGTATTATCATGCCACTGTGTTACTGTCTGTCAGCCTAATAAAGTATTATCATGCCACTGTGTTACTGTCTGTCAGTCTAATAAAGTATTATCATGCCACTGTGTTACTGTCTGTCAGTCTAATAAAGTATTATCATGCCACTGTGTTACTGTCTGTCAGTCTAATAAAGTATTATCATGCCACTGTGTTACTGTCTGTCAGTCTAATAAAGTATTATCATGCCACTGTGTTACTGTCTGTCAGTCTAATAAAGTATTATCATGCCACTGTGTTACTGTCTGTCAGTCTAATAAAGTATTATCATGCCACTGTGTTACTGTCTGTCAGCCTAATAAAGTATTATCATGCCACTGTGTTACTGTCTGTCAGTCTAATAAAGTATTATCATGCCACTGTGTTACTGTCTGTCAGCCTAATAAAGTATTATCATGCCACTGTGTTACTTTCTGTCAGTCTAATAAAGTATTATCATGCCACTGTGTTACTGTCTGTCAGCCTAATAAAGTATTATCATGCCACTGTGTTACTGTCTGTCAGTCTAATAAAGTATTATCATGCCACTGTGTTACTGTCTGTCAGTCTAATAAAGTATTATCATGCCACTGTGTTACTGTCTGTCAGTCTAATAAAGTATTATCATGCCACTGTGTTACTGTCTGTCAGCCTAATAAAGTATTATCATGCCACTGTGTTACTGTCTGTCAGTCTAATAAAGTATTATCATGCCACTGTGTTACTGTCTGTCAGTCTAATAAAGTATTATCATGCCACTGTGTTACTGTCTGTCAGCCTAATAAAGTATTATCATGCCACTGTGTTACTGTCTGTCAGTCTAATAAAGTATTATCATGCCACTGTGTTACTGTCTGTCAGTCTAATAAAGTATTATCATGCCACTGTGTTACTGTCTGTCAGTCTAATAAAGTATTATCATGCCACTGTGTTACTGTCTGTCAGTCTAATAAAGTATTATCATGCCACTGTGTTACTGTCTGTCAGTCTAATAAAGTATTATCATGCCACTGTGTTACTGTCTGTCAGTCTAATAAAGTATTATCATGCCACTGTGTTACTGTCTGTCAGTCTAATAAAGTATTATCATGCCACTGTGTTACTGTCTGTCAGTCTAATAAAGTATTATCATGCCACTGTGTTACTGTCTGTCAGTCTAATAAAGTATTATCATGCCACTGTGTTACTGTCTGTCAGTCTAATAAAGTATTATCATGCCACTGTGTTACTGTCTGTCAGTCTAATAAAGTATTATCATGCCACTGTGTTACTGTCTGTCAGCCTAATAAAGTATTATCATGCCACTGTGTTACTGTCTGTCAGTCTAATAAAGTATTATCATGCCACTGTGTTACTGTCTGTCAGTCTAATAAAGTATTATCATGCCACTGTGTTACTGTCTGTCAGTCTAATAAAGTATATATCATGCCACTGTGTTACTGTCTGTCAGTCTAATAAAGTATTATCATGCCACTGTGTTACTGTCTGTCAGTCTAATAAAGTATTATCATGCCACTGTGTTACTGTCTGTCAGTCTAATAAAGTATTATCATGCCACTGTGTTACTGTCTGTCAGTCTAATAAAGTATTATCATGCCACTGTGTTACTGTCTGTCAGTCTAATAAAGTATTATCATGCCACTGTGTTACTGTCTGTCAGTCTAATAAAGTATTATCATGCCACTGTGTTACTGTCTGTCAGTCTAATAAAGTATTATCATGCCACTGTGTTACTGTCTGTCAGTCTAATAAAGTATTATCATGCCACTGTGTTACTGTCTGTCAGTCTAATAAAGTATTATCATGCCACTGTGTTACTGTCTGTCAGTCTAATAAAGTATTATCATGCCACTGTGTTACTGTCTGTCAGTCTAATAAAGTATTATCATGCCACTGTGTTACTGTCTGTCAGTCTAATAAAGTATTATCATGCCACTGTGTTACTGTCTGTCAGTCTAATAAAGTATTATCATGCCACTGTGTTACTGTCTGTCAGTCTAATAAAGTATTATCATGCCACTGTGTTACTGTCTGTCAGTCCTAATAAAGTATTATCATGCCACTGTGTTACTGTCTGTCAGCCTAATAAAGTATTATCATGCCACTGTGTTACTGTCTGTCAGTCTAATAAAGTATTATCATGCCACTGTGTTACTGTCTGTCAGTCTAATAAAGTATTATCATGCCACTGTGTTACTGTCTGTCAGTCTAATAAAGTATTATCATGCCACTGTGTTACTGTCTGTCAGTCTAATAAAGTATTATCATGCCACTGTGTTACTGTCTGTCAGCCTAATAAAGTATTATCATGCCACTGTGTTACTGTCTGTCAGTCTAATAAAGTATTATCATGCCACTGTGTTACTGTCTGTCAGCCTAATCAAAGTATGCTATCATGCTACTGTGTTACCTGTCCTGGTGCTAGTCTAATACAAGTATTATATGGCACTGTGTTACTGTCTGTCAGTCTAATAAAGTATTATCATGCCACTGTGTTACTGTCTAGTCAGTCTAATCAAGTATTATCATGCCACTGTGTTACTCTGTCTGTCAGTCTAATAAAGTATTATCATGCCACTGTGTTACTGTCTGTCAGTCTAATAAAGTATTATCATGCCCACTGTGTTTACTGTCTGTCAGTCTATCAAGTATTATCATGCCACTGTGTTACTGTCTGTCAGTCTAATAAAGTATATCATAGCACTCGTGTTACTGTCCTGGTCAGTCTAATAAAGTATTATCATGCCACTTGTGTTACTGTCCTGTCAGTCCTAATTAAAGTATTATCATGCCACTGTGTTACTGTCCTGTCAGTCCTAATAAAGTATTAGTCATGCCGCACTGTGTTACTGTCTGTCAGTCTAATAAAGAATTATCAGCCACTGTGTTACTGTCTGTCAGTCCTAATAAAGTATTATCATGCCACTGTGTTACTGTCTGTCAGTCTAATAAAGTATTATCATGCCACTGTGTTACTGGTCTGTCAGTCTAATAAAGTATTATCATGCCACTGTGTTACTGTCTGTCAGTCTAATAAAGTATTATCATGCCACTGTGTTACTGTCTGTCAGTCTAATAAAGTATTATCATGCCACTGTGTTACTGTCTGTCAGTCTAATAAAGTATTATCATGCCACTGTGTTACTGTCTGTCAGTCTAATAAAGTATTATCATGCCACTGTGTTACTGTCTGTCAGTCTAATAAAGTATTATCATGCCACTGTGTTACTGTCTGTCAGTCTAATAAAGTATTATCATGCCACTGTGTTACTGTCTGTCAGTCTAATAAAGTATTATCATGCCACTGTGTTACTTTGTCTGTCAGCTAATAAAGTATTATCATGCCACTGTGTTACTGTCTGTCAGTCTAATAAAGTATTATCATGCCACTGTGTTACTGTCTGTCAGTCTAATAAAGTATTATCATGCCACTGTGTTACTGTCTGTCAGTCTAATAAAGTATTATCATGCCACTGTGTTACTGTCTGTCAGTCTAATAAAGTATTATCATGCCACTGTGTTACTGTCTGTCAGTCTAATAAAGTATTATCATGCCACTGTGTTACTGTCTGTCAGTCTAATAAAGTATTATCATGCCACTGTGTTACTGTCTGTCAGTCTAATAAAGTATTATCATGCCACTGTGTTACTGTCTGTCAGTCTTAATAAAGTATTATCATGCCACTGTGTTACTGTCTGTCAGTCTAATAAAGTATTATCATGCCACTGTGTTACTGTCTGTCAGTCTAATAAAGTATTATCATGCCACTGTGTTACTGTCTGTCAGTCTAATAAAGTATTATCATGCCACTGTGTTACTGTCTGTCAGTCTAATAAAGTATTATCATGCCACTGTGTTACTGTCTGTCAGTCTAATAAAGTATTATCATGCCACTGTGTTACTGTCTGTCAGTCTAATAAAGTATTATCATGCCACTGTGTTACTGTCTGTCAGTCTAATAAAGTATTATCATGCCACTGTGTTACTGTCTGTCAGTCTAATAAAGTATTATCATGCCACTGTGTTACTGTCTGTCAGTCTAATAAAGTATTATCATGCCACTGTGTTACTGTCTGTCAGTCTAATAAAGTATTATCATGCCACTGTGTTACTGTCTGTCAGCTAATAAAGTATTATCATGCCACTGTGTTACTGTCTGTCAGTCTAATAAAGTATTATCATGCCACTGTGTTACTGTCTGTCAGTCTAATAAAGTATTATCATGCCACTGTGTTACTGTCTGTCAGCCTAATAAGTATTATCATGCCACTGTGTTACTGTCTGTCAGTCCTAATAAAGTATTATCATGCCACTGTGTTACTGTCTGTCAGTCTAATAAAGTATTATCATGCCACTGTGTTACTGTCTGTCAGTCTAATAAGTATTATCATGCCACTGTGTTACTGTCTGTCAGCCTAATAAAGTATTATCATGCCACTGTGTTACTGTCTGTCAGCCTAATAAAGTATTATCATGCCACTGTGTTACTGTCTGTCAGTCTAATAAAGTATTATCATGCCACTGTGTTACTGTCTGTCAGCCTAATAAAGTATTATCATGCCACTGTGTTACTGTCTGTCAGTCTAATAAAGTATTATCATGCCACTGTGTTACTGTCTGTCAGTCTAATAAAGTATTATCATGCCACTGTGTTACTGTCTGTCAGTCTAATAAAGTATTATCATGCCACTGTGTTACTGTCTGTCAGTCTAATAAAGTATTATCATGCCACTGTGTTACTGTCTGTCAGTCTAATAAAGTATTATCATGCCACTGTGTTACTGTCTGTCAGTCTAATAAAGTATTATCATGCCACTGTGTTACTGTCTGTCAGTCTAATAAAGTATTATCATGCCACTGTGTTACTGTCTGTCAGTCTAATAAAGTATTATCATGCCACTGTGTTACTGTCTGTCAGTCTAATAAAGTATTATCATGCCACTGTGTTACTGTCTGTCAGTCTAATAAAGTATTATCATGCCACTGTGTTACTGTCTGTCAGTCTAATAAAGTATTATCATGCCACTGTGTTACTGTCTGTCAGCCTAATAAAGTATTATCATGCCACTGTGTTACTGTCTGTCAGTCTAATAAAGTATTATCATGCCACTGTGTTACTGTCTGTCAGTCTAATAAAGTATTATCATGCCACTGTGTTACTGTCTGTCAGTCTAATAAAGTATTATCATGCCACTGTGTTACTGTCTGTCAGTCTAATAAAGTATTATCATGCCACTGTGTTACTGTCTGTCAGTCTAATAAAGTATTATCATGCCACTGTGTTACTGTCTGTCAGTCTAATAAAGTATTATCATGCCACTGTGTTACTGTCTGTCAGCCTAATAAAGTATTATCATGCCACTGTGTTACTGTCTGTCAGTCTAATAAAGTATTATCATGCCACTGTGTTACTGTCTGTCAGCTAATAAAGTATTATCATGCCACTGTGTTACTGTCTGTCAGTCCTAATAAAGTATTATCATGCCACTGTGTTACTGTCTGTCAGTCTAATAAAGTATTATCATGCCACTGTGTTACTGTCTGTCAGTCTAATAAAGTATTATCATGCCACTGTGTTACTGTCTGTCAGTCTAATAAAGTATTATCATGCCACTGTGTTACTGTCTGTCAGTCTAATAAAGTATTATCATGCCACTGTGTTACTGTCTGTCAGTCTAATAAAGTATTATCATGCCACTGTGTTACTGTCTGTCAGTCTAATAAAGTATTATCATGCCACTGTGTTACTGTCTGTCAGTCTAATAAAGTATTATCATGCCACTGTGTTACTGTCTGTCAGTCTAATAAAGTATTATCATGCCACTGTGTTACTGTCTGTCAGTCTAATAAAGTATTATCATGCCACTGTGTTACTGTCTGTCAGTCTAATAAAGTATTATCATGCCACTGTGTTACTGTCTGTCAGTCTAATAAAGTATTATCATGCCACTGTGTTACTGTCTGTCAGTCTAATAAAGTATTATCATGCCACTGTGTTACTGTCTGTCAGCCTAATAAAGTATTATCATGCCACTGTGTTACTGTCTGTCAGTCTAATAAAGTATTATCATGCCACTGTGTTACTGTCTGTCAGTCTAATAAAGTATTATCATGCCACTGTGTTACTGTCTGTCAGCCTAATAAAGTATTATCATGCCACTGTGTTACTGTCTGTCAGTCTAATAAAGTATTATCATGCCACTGTGTTACTGTCTGTCAGCCTAATAAAGTATTATCATGCCACTGTGATACTGTCTGTCAGTCTAATAAAGTATTATCATGCCACTGTGTTACTGTCTGTCAGCTAATAAAGTATTATCATGCCACTGTGTTACTGTCTGTCAGCCTAATAAAGTATTATCATGCCACTGTGTTACTGTCTGTCAGTCTAATAAAGTATTATCATGCCACTGTGTTACTGTCTGTCAGTCTAATAAAGTATTATCATGCCACTGTGTTACTGTCTGTCAGTCTAATAAAGTATTATCATGCCACTGTGTTACTGTCTGTCAGCCTAATAAAGTATTATCATGCCACTGTGTTACTGTCTGTCAGTCTAATAAAGTATTATCATGCCACTGTGTTACTGTCTGTCAGTCTAATAAAGTATTATCATGCCACTGTGTTACTGTCTGTCAGCCTCTAATAAAGTATTATCATGCCACTGTGTTACTGTCTGTCAGTCTAATAAAGTATTATCATGCCACTGTGTTACTGTCTGTCAGTCTAATAAAGTATTATCATGCCACTGTGTTACTGTCTGTCAGTCTAATAAAGTATTATCATGCCACTGTGTTACTGTCTGTCAGTCTAATAAAGTATTATCATGCCCACTGTGTTACTGTCTGTCAGTCTAATAAAGTATTATCATGCCACTGTGTTACTGTCTGTCAGTCTAATAAAGTATTATCATGCCACTGTGTTTACTGTCTGTCAGTCTAATGAAAGTATTATCATGGCCACTGTGTTACGGTCCTGTCAGTCTAATAAAGTATTATCATGCCACTGTGTTACTGTCTGTCAGCCTAATAAAGTATTGATCATGCCACTGTGTTACTGTCTGTCAGTCCTAATAAAGTATTATCATGCCACTGTGTTACTGTCTGTCAGCCTAATAAAGTATGATCATGCCACTGTGTTACTGTCTGTCAGTCTAATAAAGTATATATCATGCCACTGTGTTACTGTCTGTCAGTCTAATACAGTATTATCATGCCACTGTGTTACTGTCTGTCAGGTCTAATAAAGTATATATCATGCCACTGTGTTACTGTCTGTCAGTCTAATAAAGTCTTATCATGCCACTGTGTTACTGTCTGTCAGTCTAATAAAGTATTAATCATGCCACTGTGTTACTGTCTGTCAGTCTAATAAAGTATTATCATGCCACTGTGTTACTGTCTGTCAGTCTAATAAAGTATTATCATGCCACTGTGTTACTGTCTGTCAGCCTAATAAAGTATTATCATGCCACTGTGTTACTGTCTGTCAGTCTAATAAAGTATTATCATGCCACTGTGTTACTGTCTGTCAGTCTAATAAAGTATTATCATGCCACTGTGTTACTGTCTGTCAGTCTAATAAAGTATTATCATGCCACTGTGTTACTGTCTGTCAGTCTAATAAAGTATTATCATGCCACTGTGTTACTGTCTGTCAGTCTAATAAAGTATTATCATGCCACTGTGTGATACTGTCTGTCAGTCTAATAAAGTATTATCATGCCACTGTGTTACTGTCTGTCAGCCTAATAAAGTATTATCATGCCACTGTGTTACTGTCTGTCAGCCTAATAAAGTATTATCATGCCACTGTGTTACTGTCTGTCAGTCTAATAAAGTATTATCATTGCCACTGTGTTACTGTCTGTCAGCCTAATAAAAGTATTATCATGCCACTGTGTTACTGTCTGTCAGTCTAATAAAGTATTATCATGCCACTGTGTTACTGTCTGTCAGTCTAATAAAGTATTATCATGCCACTGTGTTACTGTCTGTCAGTCTAATAAAGTATTATCATGCCACTGTGTTACTGTCTGTCAGTCTAATAAAGTATTATCATGCCACTGTGTTACTGTCTGTCAGTCTAATAAAGTATTATCATGCCACTGTGTTACTGTCTGTCAGTCTAATAAAGTATTATCATGCCACTGTGTTACTGTCTGTCAGTCTAATAAAGTATTATCATGCCACTGTGTTACTGTCTGTCAGTCTAATAAAGTATTATCATGCCACTGTGTTACTGTCTGTCAGTCTAATAAAGTATTATCATGCCACTGTGTTTACTGTCTGTCAGTCTAATAAAGTATTATCATGCCACTGTGTTACTGTCTGTCAGTCTAATAAAGTATTATCATGCCACTGTGTTACTGTCTGTCAGTCTAATAAAGTATTATCATGCCACTGTGTTACTGTCTGTCAGTCTAATAAAGTATTATCATGCCCACTGTGTTTACTGTCTGTCAGTCTAATAAAGTATTATCATGCCACTGTGTTACTGTCTGTCAGTCTAATAAAGTATTATCATGCCGCTGTGTTACTGTCTGTCAGTCTAATAAAGTATTATCATGCCACTGTGTTACTGTCTGTCAGCCTAATAAAGTATTATCATGCCACTGTGTTACTGTCTGTCAGCCTAATAAAGTATTATCATGCCACTGTGTTACTGTCTGTCAGCTAATAAAGTATTATCATGCCACTGTGTTACTGTCTGTCAGCCTAATAAAGTATTATCATGCCACTGTGTTACTGTCTGTCAGTCTAATAAAGTATTATCATGCCACTGTGTTACTGTCTGTCAGCTAATAAAGTATTATCATGCCACTGTGTTACTGTCTGTCAGTCTAATAAAGTATTATCATGCCACTGTGTTACTGTCTGTCAGTCTAATAAAGTATTATCATGCCACTGTGTTACTGTCTGTCAGTCTAATAAAGTATTATCATGCCACTGTGTTACTGTCTGTCAGTCTAATAAAGTATTATCATGCCACTGTGTTACTGTCTGTCAGTCTAATAAAGTATTATCATGCCACTGTGTTACTGTCTGTCAGTCTAATAAAGTATTATCATGCCACTGTGTTACTGTCTGTCAGTCTAATAAAGTATTATCATGCCACTGTGTTACTGTCTGTCAGTCTAATAAAGTATTATCATGCCACTGTGTTACTGTCTGTCAGTCTAATAAAGTATTATCATGCCACTGTGTTACTGTTGTCAGCCTAATAAAGTATTATCATGCCACTGTGTTACTGTCTGTCAGCCTAATAAAGTATTATCATGCCACTGTGTTACTGTCTGTCAGCCTAATAATTATTATCATGCCACTGTGTTACTGTCTGTCAGTCTAATAAAGTATTATCATGCCACTGTGTTACTGTCTGTCAGCCTAATAAAGTATTATCATGCCACTGTGTTACTGTCTGTCAGTCTAATAAAGTATTATCATGCCACTGTGTTACTGTCTGTCAGTCTAATAAAGTATTATCATGCCACTGTGTTACTGTCTGTCAGTCTAATAAAGTATTATCATGCCACTGTGTTACTGTCTGTCAGTCTAATAAAGTATTATCATGCCACTGTGTTACTGTCTGTCAGTCTAATAAAGTATTATCATGCCACTGTGTTACTGTCTGTCAGTCTAATAAAGTATTATCATGCCACTGTGTTACTGTCTGTCAGTCTAATAAAGTATTATCATGCCACTGTGTTACTGTCTGTCAGTCTAATAAAGTATTATCATGCCACTGTGTTACTGTCTGTCAGTCTAATAAAGTATTTCATGCCACTGTGTTACTGTCTGTCAGTCTAATAAAGTATTATCATGCCACTGTGTTACTGTCTGTCAGTCTAATAAAGTATTATCATGCCACTGTGTTACTGTCTGTCAGTCTAATAAAGTATTATCATGCCACTGTGTTACTGTCTGTCAGTCTAATAAAGTATTATCATGCCACTGTGTTACTGTCTGTCAGCCTAATAAATTATTATCATGCCACTGTGTTACTGTCTGTCAGTCTAATAAAGTATTATCATGCCACTGTGTTACTGTCTGTCAGTCTAATAAAGTATTATCATGCCACTGTGTTACTGTCTGTCAGTCTAATAAAGTATTATCATGCCACTGTGTTACTGTCTGTCAGTCTAATAAAGTATTATCATGCCACTGTGTTACTGTCTGTCAGTCTAATAAAGTATTATCATGCCACTGTGTTACTGTCTGTCAGTCTAATAAAGTATTATCATGCCACTGTGTTACTGTCTGTCAGTCTAATAAAGTATTATCATGCCACTGTGTTACTGTCTGTCAGTCCTAATAAAGTATTATCATGCCACTGTGTTACTGTCTGTCAGTCTAATAAAGTATTATCATGCCACTGTGTTACTGTCTGTCAGCTAATAAAGTATTATCATGCCACTGTGTTACTGTCTGTCAGCCTAATAAAGTATTATCATGCCACTGTGTTACTGTCTGTCAGTCTAATAAAGTATTATCATGCCACTGTGTTACTGTCTGTCAGCCTAATAAAGTATTATCATGCCACTGTGTTACTGTCTGTCAGTCTAATAAAGTATTATCATGCCACTGTGTTACTGTCTGTCAGTCTAATAAAGTATTATCATGCCACTGTGTTACTGTCTGTCAGTCTAATAAAGTATTATCATGCCACTGTGTTACTGTCTGTCAGCCTCTAATAAAGTATTATCATGCCACTGTGTTACTGTCTGTCAGTCTAATAAAGTATTATCATGCCACTGTGTTACTGTCTGTCAGTCTAATAAAGTATTATCATGCCACTGTGTTACTGTCTGTCAGTCTAATAAAGTATTATCATGCCACTGTGTTACTGTCTGTCAGCTAATAAAGTATTATCATGCCACTGTGTTACTGTCTGTCAGTCTAATAAAGTATTATCATGCACTGTGTTACTGTCTGCAGGCCTAATAAGAGTATTATCATTGCCACTGTGTTACTGTCTGTCAGTCTAATAAAGTATTATCATGGCCACTGGTGGTTAGCTGTCTGTCAGCCTAATAAAGTATTAGTCATGCCACTGTGTTACTGTCTGTCAGTCTAATAAGAGGTATTATCATGCCACTGTGTTAGCTGTCTTGTCAGCTAATAAAGTATTATCATTAGCCAGCTGTGTTACTGTCTGTCAGTCTAATAAGTATTATCATGCACTTGTGTACTCGTCCTGTCAGTCCTAATAACGATAGTTATCATGCCACCTTGTGTTACTTGTCTGTCAGTCTAATAAATATTATCATGCCTCTGTGGTTACTGTCTGTCAGTCTAATAAAGTATTATCATGGCCACAGTGTTTACTGTCTGTCAGTCCTAATAATGTATTATCATGCCCACTGTGTTTACTGTCCTGTCAGTCCTAATAAAGTCATTATCAAGAGCACTAGTGTTACTGTCTGGTCAGTCTAATAAAGTATTTATCATGCCACTGTGTTACTGTCTGTCAGTCTAATAAAGTATTATCATGCCACTGTGTTACTGTCTGTCAGTCTAATAAAGTATTATCATGCCACTGTGTTACTGTCTGTCAGTCCTAATAAAGTATTATCATGCCACTGTGTTACTGTCTGTCAGTCTAATAATATTATCATGCCGCCACTGTGTTACTGTCTGTCAGTCTAATAAAGATATTATCATGCCACTGTGTTACTGTCTGTCAGTCTAATAAAGTATTATCATGCCACTGTGTTACTGTCTGTCAGTCTAATAAAGTATTATCATGCCACTGTGTTACTGTCTGTCAGTCTAATAAAGTATTATCATGCCACTGTGTTACTGTCTGTCAGTCTAATAAAGTATTATCATGCCACTGTGTTACTGTCTGTCAGCCTAATAAAGTATTATCATGCCACTGTGTTACTGTCTGTCAGCCTAATAAAGTATTATCATGCCACTGTGTTTACTGTCTGTCAGTCTAATAAAGTATTATCATGCCACTGTGTTACTGTCTGTCAGCCTAATAAAGTATTATCATGCCACTGTGTTACTGTCTGTCAGTCTAATAAAGTATTATCATGCCACTGTGTTACTGTCTGTCAGCTAATAAAGTATTATCATGCCACTGTGTTACTGTCTGTCAGTCTAATAAAGTATTAATCATGCCACTGTGTTACTGTCTGTCAGCCTAATAAAGTATTATCATGGCCACTGTGTTACTGTCTGTCAGTCTAATAAAGTATTATCAATGCCACTGTGTTACTGTCTGTCAGTCTAATAAAGTATTATCATGCCACTGTGTTACTGTCTGTCAGTCTAATAAAGTATTATCATGCCACTGTGTTACTGTCTGTCAGTCTAATAAAGTATTATCATGCCACTGTGTTACTGTCTGTCAGTCTAATAAAGTATTATCATGCCACTGTGTTACTGTCTGTCAGTCTAATAAAGTATTATCATGCCACTGTGTTACTGTCTGTCAGTCTAATAAAGTATTATCATGCCAAACTGTGTTACTGTCTGTCAGTCTAATAAAGTATTATCATGCCACTGTGTTACTGTCTGTCAGTCTAATAAAGTATTATCATGCCACTGTGTTACTGTCTGTCAGTCTAATAAAGTATTATCATGCCACTGTGTTACTGTCTGTCAGTCTAATAAAGTATTATCATGCCACTGTGTTACTGTCTGTCAGTCTAATAAAGTATTATCATGCCACTGTGTTACTGTCTGTCAGTCTAATAAAGTATTATCATGCCACTGTGTTACTGTCTGTCAGTCTAATAAAGTATTATCATGCCACTGTGTTACTGTCTGTCAGTCTAATAAAGTATTATCATGCCACTGTGTTACTGTCTGTCAGTCTAATAAAGTATTATCATGCCACTGTGTTACTGTCTGTCAGTCTAATAAAGTATTATCATGCCACTGTGTTACTGTCTGTCAGTCTAATAAAGTATTATCATGCCACTGTGTTACTGTCTGTCAGTCTAATAAAGTATTATCATGCCACTGTGTTACTGTCTGTCAGTCTAATAAAGTATTATCATGCCACTGTGTTACTGTCTGTCAGTCTAATAAAGTATTATCATGCCACTGTGTTACTGTCTGTCAGTCTAATAAAGTATTATCATGCCACTGTGTTACTGTCTGTCAGTCTAATAAAGTATTATCATGCCACTGTGTTACTGTCTGTCAGTCCTAATAAAGTATTATCATGCCACTGTGTTACTGTCTGTCAGTCTAATAAAGTATTATCATGCCACTGTGTTACTGTCTGTCAGTCTAATAAAGTATTATCATGCCACTGTGTTACTGTCTGTCAGTCTAATAAAGTATTATCATGCCACTGTGTTACTGTCTGTCAGTCCTAATAAAGTATTATCATGCCACTGTGTTACTGTCTGTCAGCTAATAAAGTATTATTTTCATGCCACTGTGTTACTGTCTGTCAGTCTAATAAAGTATTATCATAGGCCACTTGTGTTACTGTCTGTCAGTCTAATATAAGTATTATCATGCCACTCGGGTGGTTACGTGTCTGGTCATGTCTAAATAAAGTTATTATCATGCCACTGGTGTTTACTGTCTGTCAGTCTAATAAAGTATTATCATGCCACCTAGTGTTACTGTCTAGTCAGCCCTAATAAAGTATTATCATGCACTTTGTTAGCTTTGCTGTCATCAATAAAGTTTTTTCATCGCCACATGTGTTAATGTCCGTCAGCCTAATGGAAGTAATTATCTATGCCAATGTGTAACTAGTTCCCTGCAGTCTAATAAATGTATGTATCATGCCTCATGTTCACTGTCTTGTCAGTCTAATAAAGTATTATAATGCCACTGTGTTGTCTGTCTGTAAGCCTATAAAGTATTATCATGAGCCACTGTGTTATCTGTCTGTCAGCCTAATAAAGTAATTATCATGCCACGTGTGTTACTGTCTGTCAGATCATAAAGTTTATATCATGCCACTGTGTTACTGTCTGTCAGTCTAATAAAGTATTATCATGCCACTGTGTTACTGTCTGGTCAGTCTAATAAAGTATTATCATGCCACTGTGTTACTGTCTGTCAGTCTAATAAAGTATTATCATGCCACTGTGTTACTGTCTGTCAGTCTAATAAGTATATATCATGCCACTGTGTTTACTGTCTGTCAGTCTAATTAAAGTATTATCATGCCACTGTGTTACTGTCCTGTCAGTCTTATAAAGTATTATCATGCCACGTGTGATACTGTCTGTCAGTCTAATAAAGTATTATCATGCCTCTGTGTACTGGTCCTGTCAGGTTCTAATAAAGTATTACATCCAGTGTCCGTATCTAAAGTATTCTGACTGTTACCTGAATGAGTATTTCTCACTGTGTTACTGTCTGTCAATAATAAAGTATTATCATGCCACTGTGTTTGCTGTCAGCCTAATTATTGCACTGTTCTGTTTCCCAGTCTAATAAAGTATATATCTGTTACTGCTGTCACTAATAAATATATCTGCCCGTTTCTGTCGTCAGTCTAATAAAGTATTATCATGCCACTGTGATACTGTCTGTCAGTCCTAATAAAGTATTATCACTGCCACTGTGTTACTGTCCTGTCAGTCTAATAAAGTATTATCATGCCACTGTGTTACTGTCTGTCAGTCTAATAAAGTATTATCATGCCACTGTGTTACTGTCTGTCAGTCTAATAAAGTATTATCATGCCACTGTGTTACTGTCTGTCAGTCTAATAAAGTATTATCATGCCACTGTGTTACTGTCTGTCAGTCTAATAAAGTATTATCATGCCACTGTGTTACTGTCTGTCAGTCTAATAAAGTATTATCATGCCACTGTGTTACTGTCTGTCAGTCTAATAAAGTATTATCATGCCACTGTGTTACTGTCTGTCAGTCTAATAAAGTATTATCATGCCACTGTGTTACTGTCTGTCAGTCTAATAAAGTATTATCATGCCACTGTGTTACTGTCTGTCAGTCTAATAAAGTATTATCATGCCACTGTGTTACTGTCTGTCAGTCTAATAAAGTATTATCATGCCACTGTGTTACTGTCTGTCAGTCTAATAAAGTATTATCATGCCACTGTGTTACTGTCTGTCAGTCTAATAAAGTATTATCATGCCACTGTGTTACTGTCTGTCAGTCTAATAAAGTATTATCATGCCACTGTGTTACTGTCTGTCAGTCTAATAAAGTATTATCATGCCACTGTGTTACTGTCTGTCAGTCCTAATAAAGTATTATCATGCCACTGTGTTACTGTCTGTCAGTCTAATAAAGTATTATCATGCCACTGTGTTACTGTCTGTCAGTCTAATAAAGTATTATCATGCCACTGTGTTACTGTCTGTCAGTCTAATAAAGTATTATCATGCCACTGTGTTACTGTCTGTCAGTCTAATAAAGTATTATCATGCCACTGTGTTACTGTCTGTCAGTCTAATAAAGTATTATCATGCCACTGTGTTACTGTCTGTCAGTCTAATAAAGTATTATCATGCCACTGTGTTACTGTCTGTCAGTCTAATAAAGTATTATCATGCCACTGTGTTACTGTCTGTCAGTCTAATAAAGTATTATCATGCCACTGTGTTACTGTCTGTCAGTCTAATAAAGTATTATCATGCCACTGTGTTACTGTCTGTCAGTCTAATAAAGTATTATCATGCCACTGTGTTACTGTCTGTCAGTCTAATAAAGTATTATCATGCCACTGTGTTACTGTCTGTCAGTCTAATAAAGTATTATCATGCCACTGTGTTACTGTCTGTCAGTCTAATAAAGTATTATCATGCCACTGTGTTACTGTCTGTCAGTCTAATAAAGTATTATCATGCCACTGTGTTACTGTCTGTCAGCCTAATAAAGTATTATCATGCCACTGTGTTACTGTCTGTCAGTCCTAATAAAGTATTATCATGCCACTGTGTTACTGTCTGTCAGTCTAATAAAGTATTATCATGCCACTGTGTTACTGTCTGTCAGTCTAATAAAGTATTATCATGCCACTGTGTTACTGTCTGTCAGTCTAATAAAGTATTATCATGCCACTGTGTTACTGTCTGTCAGTCTAATAAAGTATTATCATGCCACTGTGTTACTGTCTGTCAGTCTAATAAAGTATTATCATGCCACTGTGTTTACTGTCTGTCAGGCTAAATAAAGTATTATCATGCCACTGTGTTACTGTCTGTCAGTCTAATAAAGTATTATCATGCCACTGTGTTACTGTCTGTCAGCTAATAAAGTATTATCATGCCACTGTGTTACTGTCTGTCAGTCTAATAAAGTATTATCATGCACTGTGTTACTGTCTGTCAGTCTAATAAAGTATTATCATGCCACTGTGTTACTGTCTGTCAGTCTAATAAAGTATTATCATGCCACCTGTGTTACTGTCTGTCAGTCTAATAAAGTATTATCATGCCACTGTGTTACTGTCTGTCAGCCTAATAAAGTATTATCATGCCACTCGTGTTACTGTCTGTCAGCCTAATAAAGTATTATCATGCCACTGTGTTACTGTCTGTCAGTCCTAATAAAGTATTATCATGCCACTGTGTTACTGTCTGTCAGTCTAATAAAGTATTATCATGCCACTGTGTTACTGTCTGTCAGTCTAATAAAGTATTATCATGCCACTGTGTTACTGTCTGTCAGTCTAATAACGTATTATCATGCCACTGTGTTACTGTCTGTCAGTCTAATAAAGTATTATCATGCCACTGTGTTACTGTCTGTCAGTCTAATAAAGTATTATCATGCCACTGTGTTACTGTCTGTCAGTCTAATAAAGTATTATCATGCCACTGTGTTACTGTCTGTCAGTCTAATAAAGTATTATCATGCCACTGTGTTACTGTCTGTCAGTCTAATAAAGTATTATCATGCCACTGTGTTACTGTCTGTCAGTCTAATAACGTATGATCATGCCACTGTGTTACTGTCTGTCAGTCTAATAAAGTATTATCATGCCACTGTGTTACTGTCTGTCAGCCTAATAAAGTATGATCATGCCACTGTGTTACTGTCTGTCAGTCCTAATAAAGTATTATCATGCCACTGTGTTACTGTCTGTCAGTCTAATAAAGTATTATCATGCCACTGTGTTACTGTCCTGTCAGTCTAATAAAGTATTATCATGCCACTGTGTTACTGTCTGTCAGTCTAATAAAGTATTATCATGCCACTGTGTTACTGTCTGTCAGTCTAATAAAGTATTATCATGCCACTGTGTTACTGTCTGTCAGTCTAATAACGTATGATCATGCCACTGTGTTACTGTCTGTCAGTCTAATAAAGTATTATCATGCCACTGTGTTACTGTCTGTCAGCCTAATAAAGTATGATCATGCCACTGTGTTACTGTCTGTCAGTCTAATAAAGTATTATCATGCCACTGTGTTACTGTCTGTCAGTCTAATAAAGTATTATCATGCCACTGTGTTACTGTCTGTCAGTCTAATAAAGTATTATCATGCCACTGTGTTACTGTCTGTCAGTCTAATAACGTATTATCATGCCACTGTGTTACTGTCTGTCAGTCTAATAAAGTATTATCATGCCACTGTGTTACTGTCTGTCAGTCTAATAAAGTATTATCATGCCACTGTGTTACTGTCTGTCAGTCTAATAAAGTATTATCATGCCACTGTGTTACTGTCTGTCAGCCTAATAAAGTGCAATTGGGCCAAATCTGACCCAAAACGTTTCAATACATGTTCCAATTCAGCTAAATGTAGGAATTCAGTGCTTCACTCTGAAGAGAGAGTTAAAGTGAAGAGGTGACTGAGAGGCTGACAGTGTGTTTGTAGGGACTGTGAGGTTCAAAGCAGGGTTGGGGTCAATTCCATTTCAATTCCAGTCAATTCAGGAAGTACACTGACATTTTTATAATCTTCAATGCTTTTCAATGAGGAACATTTGGAATTGGAATTTGTTTTACTTTCTGAATTGACTAGAATTGACATGGAAATGACCCCAGCCCTGGTTCATAGGGTGTTGAACACATGGTGGGTCAGTTGGGGAGTATTGTCCACATCAGAGCGGAGCAGAGCCCCATTATCCAGAGCAGCTCCAGACCCCTGTCCCTTTCACACCATAGGGAGCCTCAAGCAGTGGGGCTGGGAACGGAGGGTCCAGTCAGTCAGTCCGTCCACGGATGGCTGCCATGCACGGGCCCTTACATCTCACACATGTAGGTAAACAATCGGGCCCTGTCTAGTCTGCCGTCCAGGCAGAGAGGCTGCGTTTATACATGGGCCAGGAACATGTGTTGGGGGGGCATCAGAGGTCAGACAGCTGAACACTTCAAAGGCCTGTGATGAGACTGTAGCTTTGAAGTTTTATGGCAGGTGAGCAGGGTGGCTGACCAAGCCCAGGGTGGTCTGACTCACTGCTCTCTGGTCTGGTAGAGGATTGTGGTGTTGTTGGTGGTGGTTGGTGGTTGGTGGTGGTTGGTGGTGGTTGGAGATGGTTGGTGGTGGTTGATGGTGGTTGGAGATGGTTGGAGGTGGTTGGTAGTGGTTAGTGGTGGGTGGTGGTGTTGGTTGGTGGTGGTTGGTGGTGGTTAGTGGTGGGTGGTGGTGTTGGTTGGTGGTGGTTGGTGGTGGTCAGTGGTGGGTGGTGGTGTTGGTTGGTGGTGGTTGGAGGTGTTGGTTGGTGGTGGTTGGAGGTGGTGGTTGGTGGTGGTAGGTGGTGGTTGGTGGTGGTTGGTGGTGGTTGGAGGTGGTGGTTGGTGGTGGTAGGTGGTGGTTGGTGGCGGTAGGTGGTGGTTAGTGGTGGTTGGTGGTGGTTGGTGGTGGTTGGTGGTGTTGGTTGGTGGTGGTTGGTGGTGTTTGTTGGTGGTTGGTGGTGTTTGTTGGTGGTTGGTGGTGGTTGGTGGTGGTGGTTGGTGTTGGTTGGTGGTGGTTGGAGGAGGTTGGAGGTGGTTAGTAGTTGCTGAAGGTGGTTGGTGGTGGTTGGTGTTGGTTGGAGTAGGTAGGTGACTGGTGAGAGAGAAAGCCTGCTGGCCAACTGATAGGACAGTGAGAGAGACAGTCTACTGGACAATTGATAGGGCGGTGAGAGAGACAGTCTACTGGCCAACTGATATTGTGGTAAGAGAGACAGTCTACTGGCCAACCTTTACTTCGGTGAGAGGGACAGCATACCGGCCAACTGATAGGGCGGTGAGAGAGACAGCCTACTGCCAAATGATATGGCGGTTAGAGAGAAAGCCTACTGTCCAACTGAAAGGGCGGTGAGTGAGACAATCTACTGGCCAACTGATATGGTGGTGTTAGAGAGTCATCCTACTGGCCAGCTGATATGGTGGTGAGAGAGACATCCTACTGGCCAACTGACCAGGTAGTGCCCATATTGTCTTTATGCGACAGGCCATATTAAGAGCGGTCAGTGTGAGCTGAAAGGGAAAGGGTTTTCCCGGGCCATGCAGGCTGGAAGCAGGGTTAGGGTGAGGTTAGAGTAAGAGTTAGGGTTAGGCAGGCTGGAGGCAGCAGGCAGACGTCCACTTCAAGGGTCTCTGGTTTCAGAAAGCTTCAGAAGGTCTCAGCAGGGTATGGCTACAGCCCACGTCACGTCAAGCCCATTTGGAAAACAGATACATTGGTTTGGTGGAGAGGAGCGGTTGGCAAGGCCTGGT